>JASANG010000406.1:0-144228 GCA_030248215.1 Enoplolaimus lenunculus
TACGGTCGACATATATAGTCGACGAAAAACGCAGTTGGAGAGGCGGGCTGCGTGGCGCAGTGGTAGAGTGCTCGCTTAAGGATCCATAGGCTGAGAGTTCGATCCCCGCTCTAGTCCGCTTTTCCAGCTGCTTAGTAAAAGGTCTGATGTCCCTCAGTTCGAACCTAGACTGACATGGGGGCTACGCCGTGAGCGCAATGGTAAATTGCCGCGCTATCAACACGGTATCCAGTCGATAATAGGATGGACGGTCAAGGGACGACCTTGTTGAAAATAAGGGCATGTAACCATGTGGGACATGCTTGTCCTGGTGCATATGCAATAAATGCAATGCACATTGTGTTGTACGGTCGACATATATAGTCGACGAAAAACGCAGTTGGAGAGGCGGGCTGCGTGGCGCAGTGGTAGAGTGCTCGCTTAAGGATCCATAGGCTGAGAGTTCGATCCCCGCTCTAGTCCGCTTTTCCAGCTGCTTAGTAAAAGGTCTGATGTCCCTCAGTTCGAACCTAGACTGACATTGCTCACGAACCAAGCATGCTACCCAGTACAGCGCGTGGGCAGCACCCAGGTTACTGTAACGTAAATTTACGCAAAACCCACCTTTTGCTTAGAACCGCACACGTGCTATACCGGTTCCAAATCACACTGTTAAAATTGAAACATCAGTTATTAAAAATCTAAATTTACATGCACCTAGCTAAGCACTTATCTTATTAAAAAACTGAGTTGCAGAGACTAGTTAACCTCAGACTTATCGATTTTGGACTTGAGTGAAAAGAAACGTAGCCCAATGGGTCGAAATTTTCGCTAAGTTAACAGCTCCTGGAGGTACCACATGTCTCATTGCCAAGTTACCACAGAAAGCTCAAAATAGCAGAGACTTCAGCAACTATTGATCTATTTGGGCAAATTAATCGACAAACAAAACAAAACTACGAAACTTAAGTAAAATCTTAATTTAAGTTGGAATTCGACTTAAGTCAAGTGTCTGCAACCCACCCTGCCCTTGTGTCTAATCCCAGCCAACGCATAACATTGCAGAAACAGTTAAAACTAAACTTACCCCAAGCAACGTATAACGATGACAAAATAATGGTTCTGCAAATTAAGCCTTTATGATAGCATTTGTTGCATAAACTATCCTGTTCAGGTACGCTAGGAACTAATGTAGGAAAATAAATTTGACAGCTAGTGCAAATGTAGAAGTCTATGAATTAAGATTTGATTAATGGAACTGACATTAAGCTTCAGTCGGGGTATAATGTTCCAGTTTAAACACCTGTTCTGTCCTTCTAGCGGTATTGTACTGATTAAAAGAAGTTAATTGGTTATCATTAGCGCATTTTCCTTGCGTTTTATTACTTTAGTATGCAGGCAATTCGAAGAACACTCGTTAGTGCACAGTTCTCCAGGTATGTTGATTGCCGTTACTAGTGTTTCCTTATGTTAACATTAGGTCACAAAAGTACAGCAACAATTGCAACGGTTGCTTGCGAGAATAAGGCAAATATGCAGAACTCTACATACTACCTACACCAGTTTTAACGTTGCACAGGAATTACAGTTCGATTCTGGGTACGAAACTTGCGCCTATATATAGCAGATTGGGACCTAGAGAGTGTGTAAAGCGGTGCAACATGAATATTAAGCCACAAAAATGAATTCCACCCACGGTTTCCTGTCCAGAGCTTCCATCCGCTAGTGGAGTTATCCGAAATAGTGTTGATATACTTGGGTTTCGTCACTGGTAAGCAGGGTGAGATCGAATCCACTATTTCACTGAATCGCAGACCATTGCTAGTTTGCCCAAGCCAAACTTTGCATTTTGCAAATTTCTGACATGTCGATAGTTTGTTTCAGAACAGTAATTGTGACCTGAAGGAAAAAATATTGATTTATAGAATCTTTATTTTTTAAAAACGTGCACACGAATTGCCGAAGATTGTTCGATTCGGCTTTTTGACAACCAAATCCAAACCACTATTTTTTACCGAATCCAAACTTTTGTTACCACCCTGCTGTTGAGTCAAGCGCGCTAACCATTGTGCCACGCTTTCGATATTATATTTTTCTTTGGGTCATGTGTGCACATGTAGGTAAGTGTCTAAATATCACATACTATAGCACAGCTGAATGTGATACAATGTGGTTCATGTTTAGTGGGAAATTCCCCAATGCCTAGTGCGCTTGCCTAGTAAGTAATTCGTATGCCGCGTAATCTATACAATTTTGAACGTAAACATACGCCTATAACAGACAACGCAATGCTTGTAAACGCAAATAAAGGAAATAAATGCAAGCAAGTATAAAATGAATCAGTGAGATTAAGTTTTATATACTTTTGTCGAAATGTGTACTTACTATGTTGGTTTGGCTCCGTGTTTGTTTGGTAGCCAGTCGCGCATAAAACATTGCAGTTTATTGTTTCATAGCTGCGTTAACTATTGTGTTTAGTTTTTGAACTGTTTGCAGGTTACATAGTGCAAGGATGTTGTCGGCAAATGCTGAAGCGTTTGAAACTGCAAAAGAAAAGCTGAAAACAGTAAAAGAAGAACCGTCTAACGAGGTCAAATTGAAAATGTATGGCTTATTTAAGCAGGTAAGCATAAAAATGCACGTTGTTGCATAAACTGCGTATTGATTATCAATACCTATGTGATTTGTGCAGCACTCATGTATTTGTTAATGCGGTTCGCAAAGCTTGTGCATTCAGTTGCAAATCAGTAAATCCTTTGTTTGTACGAAAGATTTCGAGTGTTATTTCTTTTTTTTATATTTAGGCTACGATTGGTGAATGTAACGTAAAAAAGCCAGGAATGCTAGATATTGTTGGCAAAGCAAAATGGGACGCTTGGAATAATCTTGGAAAGATGTCACAGGTTACGCTCCTTTCATTTCTTTTCGGGTTGTTCATTGTGAAGAATTTTTTATGTCAAATGAAACCTGCACTAATGACATTAAAATAAAGATGTCAAAATCAAAAATATTTTATATGAGGAGCGGTTGCAAAGTTGTATAAGTCCAGCATTTGACGTAAAGGTAAATTCTAGGCTGGTAATGTGACTAATTCCGTAAAGATTATATAAATATTTTTGTCTATTTTCGCAGGACGAAGCAATGCGGCTCTATTCCGCGACAGTGGATGATCTAGTAAAGCAGTCGGGCGAAATCAGTGACACGCCATCAAAACCAAACCCTGCTTCTTCGGAATACATCGTTAAAGAAAAAATTGGCAAAATTTTTAAAATTCGAATCAATCGGCCGAATAAGAAAAACGCTCTCTTGCCTGAAGTACGGATACAACATTAGCGCTAACATTGGTTCTCAATTTTTTGCTTTTATTTTTAAATTTATTTTCAGTTTGAACTCACGTAACCAAATGATTTGACAATGATTTATTAGCGCTTACTTTAGCTTGTCCCTCGCGTGTTATAATTTGTTGCGGTATGTATCCACCATTGTTTCGCTTGACAATTATTTTACATTTCAGATGTACGATGGTATTCGTGAAGCGTTTGAGGAAGCAGCGAATGACTCGGATGTGACTGTAACAGTACTTACAGGTAAAAAATTTTAGCATCACCGTAAACCAAACGTTTGTCATATTGCAGCGGAAGAAATCTGTTTTTGCATATAAACTGAGTTCAATACAATGCAATAGTTGTCGCACACAAATTTGGTTTTTTGTAGTATTCTACGTCCAGGGTGCAAGAGGAATTCCTGTTCCGGTTCCGGCAATTTTCGACCTTCCAGTTCCTGTAAATTTTCACCGGAATTAAAAATTCTGGTATTAAATTTTGGTCGGTGGAAGGTATTAAATTTTGGTCGGTGGAAATTAACACATTTCCCTAAAAAATGACGGTAAAAATTAAGTAGATTTCATTCGTATAGTACATAAACCTTGACAATTACCGAAAATAAACCGTTGAAGGTTTGCTTACGTGGATTATGAAAATCTAAAATACAGCAGATAAAGTGAATACCTATCTCCAACTAAGGGTTTTTACCAATAATGTTGCAAAAATAGAAAATTAAAATGATTTTTTCGATGTCATGTGTTTTTCATTTTCCTTTTCCGTTTTCGGTAATTTTTTCAAATTCCGGTTCCGGTAAATTGTAATTAGGGTTGCACCCTGTCTACGTCCTTGTTTAAGTTCGAAGTAAATGTATTGAAACGAAATGGATACCCTCGAGCCCTCGACATAAAGTCAAAATAGCACTAGTACAAAACATGCCTTGTTTCAGGTACCGGTGACTTCTACTGCAGTGGTAATGATTTGGGTAATTTTGCCAACATCAGTCCTGCCGACATTCCTAAAATTGCCCATGACTCACGATTTTTGCTCGAGTAAGCGTTAAACCAGTTGTGTTGTGTTGGGTTCACTAGATTTTTGAGCGATAACTGAATCTCGTTCATTTATTGCGGACTAGAATAATTTTTCCTAGTTTTGCATGCTTTCAGTTGAGCATGAACTGCTGTATAGTGTTCTTGACTCTCTTTGAATATCGCGTAATCCTGTTGGTTGAAATGTGATACAGCCCTTTACAGAATCATTTTAGGCGGTTTGTTGCCGGATTTATTGATCACCCTAAGCCGCTTATTGTCATGGTTAATGGACCGGCAGTTGGCATCTCTGTTACTGTGTTAGCACTGTGCGATATTGTTCTCGCAGCGGACAATGTGAGTTAAGCATTTATTGTTTTCTGCGCCTGTTTGTGTTTTATCAGCGTGAACTTTTCGGCATTACCACTGTGTACCGATCAATTTAAACAAAAACAAACGAATAAAATATGGGTTACATAAGTACTCAACGGCGATAAAGTTTTCATATTTATGCTAAACGTGTCTTGTAGGCATCATTATTTTAGTTTTTTGGTGTAATCAATTACAATTTGTTTGATAGGCCACGTTTACAACACCGTTTCCACAGGTTGGTCAAACACCAGAAGGTTGTTCTTCATATACTTTCCCGCGGATCATGGGATTGTCAAAGGTATCTGAGTTGTGAATGTCCCATGTATGTTTTGAAACATTTGGTGCGAAGTTTAGCAACTTCAGTTAAATTTTTAGTATTGTGGTCTGAAACGTACTAATTGTGAAAAGGATTTGGAGCCTACTGATGCGGCAAGTTGCTGGGTTAATTGTTTAATGTTTAGTTGATTCGTAAAACCGGTTAGCAGTATGATAACAAATGTTTAAAATAAAATTGTGTTTAGCTGGTGTGTAGTTTAAAAAGTTTTATACGTCTTGTTTCAGCTTCAAATGTTTTCTATATTGCAAGTGCGAAAATATTTTTTTGATTTTGTCAATTTATAAATATTCAGGCGTTTGAAATGCTCTCTGGACGCCAGTTGAGCGCAAAGGAAGCCTTTGATCGAAATTTAATCGCCGATGTGATACCAAGTGCCAATTTTGAAGCAGAATGCATGAAACGTATTAAAATGTTTTCTGAATATCCACCGAAGGTAAATGTATACGTTTACAACTGCTCTGACCCTTTACTTGTATCGTAACTTTGGCCTTGATGGCGTACAGTCCCTAAGTCACGTATGTAGTGTTTTATAGACTACTGGGAAGTAATGAGTAGTTTGTTTTATTGTTTGTTTGTTTTTCCTTCGTTTGTTTGTTTGCCTGTTTGTTTGTTGTTTGTTTGTTTGTTTGTTTGTTTGTTTGTTTGTTTGTTTGTTTGTTTGTTTATTAATATTAAACACGCTTTAAACTGACTTGTGTTATCATAATTTCAGAAAATTTTAAAGTCATATATATGTCTGCAGTTTCTACTAAGACAACAGTTTTAAGTTTCAGGTAATTTTCCATGATTGATTTAGACTTTTATGTGGCTCGTTATATTACAGACAGTTGCTCAGTCAAAACAGTTGATACGATCAAACATTCGCGAAGAACTGCATCGGGTCAATAAAGAAGAATGTGCCTTGTTGGAAAAAGTGTGGCAATCCGATGAATGCATCAATCAAATCATGAATTTCTTCATGAAAAAGCAGTCTAAACTATGAAATGATTTTTTTAATATTTATATTATTTTGTATGATTTTTTAAAGTTTCGTCTATTCGTATTAAAATTTGATGTTTTTGTACTAAGTCCAGAGTATACCGTTTATCGCGTGTTGGTGACAATCGGGGCCTGTGTTACCTAAATCACTGTGTGACGTAAGTCTAAGTCAAACGCTTAGCACAAGGAAAAGATATACCCAACGGCAACTGTATTGCTGTCCCGTGGGAAAACGAGGCGCTCCTATTGTAATTTCGAAAGATTTAGTGAAAACACTATTAGTGATACATGTTAATAAATTTTTATTACTTCTGTTTAAACTGAATTTGATTTGTTGTTCTTCGTTTGATTGATCTATTAAAAATAGCAGTATTAGTTTATGTGAGTAATAAAAATGTGGAAATATGGACACTGTAAGCGCCCATTGTTGACACAAATTGACGGCAACCGAAAAACAATATTCAAAAATGTGTAGGTACTGGTTTATTTTCGCTCATAGTTGAGTTAATTTGATAATTACCATGTACCATCTCCACCAGGATCGTTACAGAATTTACCAACACGGCCGAAGCAGTTACACCCATTTGTGGGCCCACCCCAATGAGGTGCACCTACACTAACAAGATTTTAAACAAAAAATTGAAAAATATTTTGGTCGTCCCAAGGGTTCCCTCCCCGGGATTAAGAGGGGGTGCCTCAAACTAACCGTTCTCTAATATTAGCCTGAGATTAGATATTTTATTAGACCAAACTGTCTGAGCAAAATATTGAGTCACTTTCCAACAAACAATTTCCTTTTTGAAAATCGGAGGCCAAGTTTAGAAAACGACAACTTGATTAACAATCAAAAAAGAACAGCCGGAGGTCTTCCTTCGGCTTCAGCAGGAAATCGACCTCCGACTCTGGTAGAATTTGTTCGAGAGGGGACGTCCAGCCAATTTCAGCAGTAAAATTTTGCACAGTTTTTCAATAATGATTTGTTTGGTGCGTTTCGTCAACTTCTGGCAAAAGAGATTTGACGTTTTAGTCAGAATTGTAGCAAAATGACGAAACTTTTTATAAAAACCTATTCATCGTAGAAAAACTTGCGTAAACACACAGCGACATCGCGGACAACTCACAAAATTGGTTGTCTAACGCCTTCCATCTGAAATGCTTTCTGCGACGGCCCGGGTGAAGTCAAATATTCGTTTCCGCGTTATATAAATTGCGGAAATTCTGTTACTTTTACGTTCAAAATTAGTTATAAATCACGTATGTGTCTGGCAATTTTTCACTAATACAGAATGAAAATATGCTGCAAAAAGTTTGAAATGAAATAAAATAACGAAATTCATTCAAAATCTTAAAAATTTCGATGCATCCGCTATTTTTTGTTTAAAATTAAACAAAGCCAAGGTGAATATTTGCACAACTCTACTGTAGTGACCCGAATAACAGGGGGTCCACATTTTGAGTCCAAATCAGAAACAGTCCGTATCCCTAATAAGAATCCGTAAGCGAATTGAATCCCTAAATCTTTTAGAATCCATGAAGGTCTTTTTCTCACTATACGTTTGCGTTACTTTTGCTATCCGTTTACACCCTGCTGACGACTTCGTAAATTTCTATTTTTTTCGCCGATCTTTACCATCAGTTTTTATACTCTTGCACACTCACGGTATGAAAAAATGTTGTCTTTCGTCTTTTCGACAAGATTAGCGCAACCCTTACTGTATCCACTGATTGTCCATGTCTTTTCCGGTTGAAAATCAAGGCTACACACCTGTTCATATCTAAATTAAACTATCGCTGTTAGATCAACTGATATGTTTCATTCAACAATAATATTTATAAGTATATTATTTCAGCTTGTTTCAGTTTATACCTTGATACTTCCTGATAATCGCAAACCCCTTAACGGAATATTCGTTACTTCCGCGTTTATCCCAAAACTGGCATTCAATTGATATTTGACCAGATGCCGCCGATTCAGGTTCGGTGGGTAGGACGGACTACGAAGAACAAATCTGAACCAGATTGTCTGGTTTAAAATTGTCATTTTGTTGGTCGCTATCAAATTCAATCGATTCGCCGTTTTGTTTGTATAAAATTTGTACGATACGGCAGTCAATTAATATGCGAAAATACTTTGTAATCTTAATTTTCGCGTTGGCTCAAATTGCGATATGTGATGCAAGATGTATCAGTAAGTTTGTTTTACAACTGACAGAGGCTGGCTCATGTAAAGATCAGGGGCGGAACGTTTTTCTGTTGAAATGAACAGTGTTAGCCTAAGCTTTAGACTTTTAATTTATTTGTTAAGTGTTACGGTGAGGTTAACAGAGAAATTTAAGGTAAGGTGGGGTTAACGAGTGGCAATTTTAAAATTTGCCTTAATTTCGTTATTTTCAACTTTAACTTGCTTTTTGTTAAAAATCAACCTTTGAACAATCGTTTAAAATCCAACTGGATCTTTATTTACGTCGGTTTTGGTTTTTCACTGTTTATTTAAATTAGAATTTCTTAATCAAACTTTAGTTTTGTGGAACCTACCCGTTTAGCGAAAAAGTGTTTTAAAAGATGCTGGTTAGAAAAGCGAAATACTGAAATTTTATTTCCAATTAATTTTAGGGATTTTTCGAGGAGGGAGCTTAATATCTGATACCCGAAAAAAAGTTAAACTTTATTTCATATTTTAGTGTAGGCTTTGATTTAATATCAAATGTTTTTTTAAAATTAATCATTAATTGTAGAAGGTGTTGATTTGGTAGAAGCTGACCCGGAATGTCCTGACAGCGAAGAAATTGCTGAAATTGAAACAGCTGCAGGTAATATATATATCACCATTATCGATAAATTTACAGTCAGGCATATTACAGTATGTTACATACACTGCAAAAAATGGTGAGTCAAATTGACTCCCTCCGAAATAGGCTTTTCCGTACTACACAAACTGAGTCAAAATTTGACTCCGCCGGAGTCGAATTCGACTTAATGAGTCGCTCAGTGAGTCAAATTTGGCTCTGGCGGAGTCGAATTTTGACTCAGTTTGTGAGTCCGGAAAAGCCTATTTCGGGGAGAGTCAATTTGACTCACCATTTTTTGCAGTGTACACTGTGTTGAACTTTGTCCTCTCAAGTTTGACACTACCAGTGCACTTAAATGGCTTCAAGGTGCGTCGTCAAAGCAAGAAAAGTTCTTGAATCAAGAAATAACCAATCTACTAAAAACTTCTATACGGTATTTGGTCAATGTATAGAACAGGGACGGAACACTAGTATAAGCATATTTCTATGCCTAAGCCTAAGCCTAAGCGTAAGAATGAGCTTATACCTAAGCCTAAGTCTAAGCCAAAAAAAATAGTCTAAAGCTTAAACGTACTCTATTACAGTCCTGCCGGAAAACGCTCGGGTCCTGTTCTATACATGGACTCGCTATTTTATGACCTATAATTTTAGTTTGAAAAATTTATTTAGTCTCGAGACTTAGTCTTATAGAAATAGGATTTTAAGCAAATATTTGCAACGCCACAACTAAACGTCGACCACGACTACCAACAACAACTGAAAAAAACTAATTGAAAATATTTCAGGCAAATTCGAAGGAGACATCAATTTGGGCCAAAATTCGGTGCGTTTTGAATAAATATTGGTGTTACCTTGACAAATACTCTAATTGGCCAATTTATACAACAGGGTCGCAACAGTAGTATAAACATTAGTCATACGCCTAATCCTAAGCGTAACAATGAGCTTACATCGAAGTCTAAGCCTATGTTTAAGACTGAGCAAAAAATTAGTCTAAAACTTAAGCTTGCTTTCTAATACTATTCAGTTCCTAAGCTTGCTTTATAATACTTTTCTACAAGTTGCTATTCCTAAGCCTAAGTCTAAGTCAGGCAAAAATTAGTCTAAACCTTAAGATTACTCTATTCTAGTCCCACAGAAAAATAGCTTCCGCTCCTGATCTTTACATGAGCCGCCTTAGCCTAAGCGTAAGAATCAGCTTACACCAAAGCCCATGTCTAAGCCTATGTTTAAAACTGAGCAAAAAATTAGTCTAAAGCTTAAGCTTACTCTATTGCAGCCCCGCAAGAAAACCGTTCCGCCCCTGATCTATTGGCCCTCTAATCTGTATTTTGCCACTATCACCAGTTTGTATATAAAGATTTCAAGTGAATCACTTAGATTCATCGTATACTGAAATTTCAAAAGCGAATTATTGTCTACAAGTTGCTTGGCCAATGTAAAGAACAGGGACGGAACAGTATTATAA
The DNA here is from genome assembly GCA_030248215.1 of Enoplolaimus lenunculus. Lineage (NCBI taxonomy): Eukaryota > Metazoa > Nematoda > Enoplea > Enoplida > Thoracostomopsidae > Enoplolaimus > Enoplolaimus lenunculus. The sequence goes on from JASANG010000406.1 coordinate 10,272, forward strand.
GCATATTCCTAAGCCTAAGCCTAAGCCTAAGCAGTAAGAATGAGCATATTCCTACGCCTAAGCCTAAACCTAAGCGTAAGAATGTGCATATTCCTAAGCCTAAGCCTAAGCCTAAGCCAGGCAGAACAATTGGTCTAAACCTTAAGCTTACTCTATTCTAATCCCACAAAAAAACGTTCCGCCCCTGATCTTTACATGAGCCCGTTGCTTTATAACTTGACTAAAAGTTAAGCTGGTTTTGAACAGCTAGTTTGAAATCATATTAATGCTTAACATTGTCCTGCCAAACACAGATGATTTGAAAATTGAAAAAAATTAATTTTAAATTTTAAGAACGATGGCACTGATCGAAATGCACTATTATCGCAAAGTCGGCTATGGCCAAAAAGCAGTAATGGACTTGTGTATATTTCGTACGATGATTCTGTTGCAGGTATTACAATTAATGCAACAATGCATTTATATTTCCTCTTTAGAATACGGAAGACTATGCTTATTTAGACTTAAAGTAGACATTTTCACTATCACAGATACTGGTTACGCCTGGTTTAATAGCAGACGGCATTGTACGCCTCAGCAACGACCGGCATTTGCGTTGTTGGAGCTTTGACGTAGGATCGGACATTTCAAACGTAATGTGATTTGTAAGCTTAGAATATAGCCAATCACATCGCAACTATTTTAATAATTTTTGAAATCGGTTAGAGAATGTTTTGATTTCCCTAAAACCTTGAACTAAGGCCCATATTATCAAATGTGTATAGCAACTATCACCAGTTAGCAATTGGTTTTGGCAAACTACTCGCTAACAATTACAGCAACTGAACTCAAATTTCACACGGGAATCGAACAGACAAAATGCAAAAAATGCGTCAAATTTTAAGGCTCAGCATTAATTGATACGGGCCCTAATGTTAGGGTGAAATTGAAATGATTTGTTGATAATTTTTGAAATAGAAATTATTTCCTGATAATTTTTGAAATTGAAATGATTTCTTGATAATTTTTGAAATTGAAATGATATCTTGATAATTTTTGCAGATAACACACTAAAAAATTCGTTTAGAATAGCGTCTGCTGCGTATGAACGCAACACTTGTCTTCGTTTTCGGCCGAAAACTACTGAAGCTAACTATGTTCAGTTGACTCAATCGCGAGGGTAAGTAGGTGTAGTGGTTATTGGGAACTGTTTTCAGGTTTTTTCGACCATAAACAACCTGGTTAATAGAACTGGTCGATGAGGTTCGAATTTGGTTTTGCATCCTTTTACCGATTATTAACAAAGAACCATTTGCTAAGGGTAAAATCGGTGCACTTCAAAAGGTGGCATTTCAACCTACTTATCCTTTATCTTCATACAAAAAGTAGGTTTCAAACGCAAATGTCAATATAGAAACCAAAATGACAACTTCTGAAATTCAATAATAATTTTCCGGGAGTTCATTCCAAACTTGGCCCATGTTAATACGTTTAGGGCCGTCCCAGTTTGTCGTGGGTCTGTAAAAGAGTAGGCTTACATTTTAGACCACTTTTTTTGCTTAGGCTTAGGCTTAGGCTTAGAAATACGCTTTAGCAACACTTATGTTTAGGCTAACGAATACGCTCAATCAACTGTTACGGCCCTACCAGTAAAATTGGTCCCAAACGTTACAGAGAAAATTATTATTTTTGTGATAGCACACGCCTATTTTTCAAGGGTATCTTTATTTTTTAAAACACACAATAATATTTGTTTTATAGGTTGATCGATGTGAAATTTCATAAACTCGGTCCATAGTAATTTAATATACTGTGATACTCATCGGCTTTCACAAAGACATTCCGCTTCTAAAAATTGTCTTCAAGTTGTCCGAACTAAAAATGAAACTTGTATACGACGTGCAAAGCCAAACTGGCTTATATCGGAATCGAAATTCGTATTGAATCGGTATTCGGCTCTCATGTAAAGATCAGGGTCGAAACGTTTTTCTGCAGAACTGAAATAGAGTACCTTAAGCTTTAGACTATTTAATGCTTAGGCTTAAGTTTAAGCTTATTTCTACACTTAGGCGTAACCTGAGGCTGAAATATGTTTATACTACGGTAACGGCCCAGTTTTATACATTGGACTGGACCAGAATTCTAATCGGCGTCGTAATTTCAGTTGCAACCTTATAACAGGTATGAGTAAGTAATCTCATTGTGTACGCAAATTATTGTGGAATATGCAAGACTTTATTCGATTCGGTAATATTTCCAAAACCGTGTCTATGGTAAACAATTTAACAACTCACTTCTACACTTTCCTACGAGCTCGTAGCCAGATGGGGCCAGAAGGGCACAGCCCTCCCCCTGGAAAATTTTCGGCTCTTCAATTGAACATTTCAACCTTGTTTGTAAGTCATCGGAAACTGTTGTATGCTCCTCGGATTAAATAATGTTACCACCCTCAAGCAAGGCGAGCTTATTTACGGTCCTGGTTTCATTAACATTTGGAACACTAGAAGTGTTAAGCATCTCCATAAGCTTACTCACATCAGGGTGTATCCAAAACGTTAATTCAGGATGGTATAACCTTTGCGTTTGTGCAAGCCGATCAAAAAAAATCGACCTCTGAAATCAAACAAGTTGTTCTAAAATCTGCAAAAGTGCATTTTTAGTGTTTCACTAAAAACTTCGGAAGGGATTTATCCCCCTAAAGCATATTTTTAAGCCTAAGCCTAAGCCTAAGCGTAAGAATGAGCATATTCCTAAGCCTAAGCCTAAGCCAAAGCCTAAACCAAGCGAAAAATTAGTGTCAAGCTTAAGCTGATTCTATTTTAGTTCCACAGAAAAGCGTTCCGCCCCTAATCTTTACATGGGCCGTCGCTGTTGTATACGCCTGTGACCACAACTGACGCAACCACCCCCAAATCCTCCAGTTCAGAGGCGACCGTAGGCAGGCTCTATGTTGGCAAACTACACAATTTTTTCGCAGAGCACGAAGTTATAGAGCTGTGAAACGTTTTATTGACGGGCCTCAGACCTGTTTAGGGGGGGGGGGGGGCTGGCTATTATAAAGTCGGTCCTACCGGTGGCTTTAGACCTCGCATTGGTTTTGGTTTAAAAAATTAGCCATAATTTCTATGGTGTCCCCTCGGCGAGTACTATAATTTTATAGATGCTGGGCTGATTTTGGGATGAAAGGCGGCGCGCAGCGGCTCAATCTTGGCCCTGGTTGCACTCGATTTGGCGTTGCAATTCACGAAATGATGCATATGATCGGATTTTTACACGAACAAAGTCGACCTGACCGTGATTCGTATGTTATTGTGCATTATGAAAATATGCAACCAGGTGCTTGTGAGAAATTATTTTTTGTTTGTTTCGGGGGGGGTGGGGGGTTTGCGGACAAATTCGTTTTTTAAAAATAAATTCACACGCGTTTTACAAGTACACACAAATTAAAGTGTCTTGAAATTTCTAGACTCCTACATTCTTAACTTTTGAAGACATTAATGTCTGGTATTTCAGACATTAATAGCCTTAAACAGCTCCAGTGTCCGGGATACTGAAGTTTTTTGGCGTCAGTGGTCATGCATGGCCCTACTTCCTCAAACGTTACCTGGTGTACGCATGATATTGTAGGAAACTATTGCCCATGTAAAGATCAGGGGCGGAACGTTTTCTGTGGGACTGGAAAAGAGTAAGCTTAAGCTTTAGGCTATTTTTTGTCTGGCTTAGGCTTACTCTTAAAAATATGCTCAGTCTTACCGTTAGGCTTAGGCTTAGGCTGAGGCTTAGGCTTATGAATATGCTTATCATACAGTTCCGCCCCAGTTTTTTAGATTTCCAAAATCAACCTCGTGTTAATGAATATACCATACATTTTCAGGTGTCCAATCACAGTTTGCCAAAGGTGATCCTAATCAAGTGTTTAACATATTGAACTATGATTATGGAAGGTATGTATTTATGAAACTTTTACTTATTTACTAAAGAAATTAGGTAACTCATAAACCGATACTCTACTGAACCCTACCATTCGTACAAAAAATGCTTTCGGGTAAACGACGGCGTGGCCTCTGGTACCACGGAATTTTATGGCTTGCACCAACTCTTCACACCAAGAGCGTTCACCGTTTTGCCTAAACCTTTTACCGCTACTGTATTCGAAACAATTTAAACCTTTAGATCGGACGCATAAAGCTGTATACCAAAAACCCTGAATTGTTCTGTTGCGGCCAAGTAATATTCTATTAAGCCCTATTCGCATGTGCAAGTTTTTGCAGCGAAAACTCGCATCAATTTTCGTAACGTTTTGCCTGTGGCGCTGTTCAAACGAAAACTTGGTTAGCCAAATTCCCTTAACCTAATCAGGCCAAAAGCAAAGATAATAATATTGTGCAAAGGTTCACAGTTAATACACAAGTGGTTGGCCGGGACGGGGTTCCGGTTTGGTGATTTAGGACCCGCAGTTCATGAGTAACGAAACGTTTTGAGAGGGTTTTGCAGAGGGATTTAATATTGAAACGATGTATTATAGCTTCTCGCTCGCTTCGCTTGCGAATTCTTGAAAGTTCACCTAAAATCCTGGCTGCGAGCTTTCCCAAACTCTGTTTTAACTCCAAGACAAAAACCCGTTCACAAGGACTCCCAAGCTTTTCGTTCGTGATATCTTCTTCAAGTCGCTTCAACGTGCCGAACGGTTCGGTGTGACCCAGCTACCCAGCGGGCCAAAATTTACGAAACATGAGAGAACTCTGAAATTGGTCTGACTAAGGAATAGTGGCCAACCTCATATAAGCCCACAAATATCAGATGATTCATTACAGGCTTCTAAGTTGACTTTTAGGTGGAAACCCAAGGCACGAACCTGTCAGTATGCAGCCCCTCAATCCAAATTTCTCTCTACGCCACTGTTTCAACCTGGTTTCCGATTGGCCAATCAAAATGCAGATGCAATAAATTCAAGCGACTTGCAGCAGCGTTCTACATGTGTGAATTAAATTTAATAGAGTGAATTCAAACCGAGTATTACTAAGACACTAATACACTGTGCACAATAAAAGTAATTTTTCCATTTTTTCAACTGAAAAAAAATAGAAAAAATGAAAAAATAGTATTTTCCGGTGCCCTGTGTTTCCAACTATAAAACTGTAACAAACACTATTTTTAGCGTACTACATTATGGTCCTGATTATTTTTCTAAAAACGGACAACCAACGCTTGAACCACGTCAACCAGGGTAAGTGGTTGTGGCCGTTGGAAAGATCATGGGCGGAACGTTTTTGTGCGGGTCTGCAATAGAGTAAGCTTAAAGTGTCAGACGGTTTTTCGCTTAGGCTTCGGCTTAACCACCTACTCAAGTAGTTCCAACGATTGAACCACTTCAAACAGGGTAAATAGTTGTGGCCGTTGTAAAGATCAGTATCGGAGCGTATTTTGCGTCTCTACAATAGTGTAAGCTTAAAGCTTCAGACTATTTTTTGTTTAGGCTTAGGCTTAGGTATAAGCTCATTCTTACACTTAGGCTTAGGCTTAGGAGCATGCTATACTACTGTCGCGGCCGTGTTCAATAGCGCAGGTGTTAGCTGAAGGCAGAGTGATATTTGGTCGAGTGCGACGCTTCTAATAATTTATGTTTTAATATTTGAGGTATCCTGCGGGTCTCTATATCCCAATACCCCCTGTCTGATCAAGGAAGGGGGCAGTATTGTGGAATTAATTTTTCACAGTACCTTTGATCAGTTCACTATTGCAATGTGTGCCTCTCGTTAGACGTACACCATGAGACTGCTAACTTAAAGCCCCATTCACACTTGCAAGTTTTTGCAGCGAGAACTCTCAGCTGGACCTTGCACGAAATACTTGCACGGACATCGTACTAGGGAAAGCCGCTAAAACGTTTCACAGCTCTATAACTTCGTGGTCCACGAAAAAAAGATTTAGTTTGCCATAGATAGGGTCCGAAGATCGGGGTCCTAATTGGGGTTTGGGGGGCATTTTTTTAGGTACTACGTTCGGGTAGTCAGAAATTTGATACGGACCTCGACAATTTTGCCATAAAGCTGTTTTTTACATGAAATAGAACATATTCGCTGAAAGGTATATGATGAACTCAAAGATCTTCTATGCTAAATTCTTAAGTAAAAAGACGCTACTCTCTAAAAGCTTAAACTAACCTGATTTAAGCTTAAGCTATTCCACCAGTATTAAACTAACTTTCTATATTAATTCTGGTAACAGGTAGTTTTACGATTAAACTCACTTAAAATCTTACATATATATTTTAGTTTAAGCTAAACTTAATGAACTCTTAGATACACAGCTGCAGTTGTTACTTAAATTAAAATTAAGGTTACTTAAGCCTAAGCCTAAGCCTAAGCAACTCGTGTGAAACTTAAAAACACGTTAGTTTAAGTAAAACTTAAAATTCTAGTTTAGTTAGTCAGTTCAGCCATTTAAGTTTTACTTAAACAGATATTCAAGTTTAGTTAAGCTATAATTTAAGTTTAAGTTTTTAGAGAGTACTAATGAAAAATTTTGTTTCTGGTTCAAATCTAACAGTGCTTAGTCTCTGGCTTCTAGCGTTTCAATTGGTCAGCGTCAAGGATTTTCAAGCGGTGATATTGCGAAAATTAACTTTCTCTATCGTTGTTCAAACAGCGGGGGTGGAACTAGAACCACACGCCGACCACCGCCAACTGCGCCACCAACGCCTGTTTGGACTTGGAGGCCAGTTCCAACGACAACAAGAAGTAACATTTACTCTTGCAGTTTAAAACCTAAGTCAGTTAAGCCCTATTGACACGTGCAAGTTTTTGTAGCGAGAACTTGCATCTGCAAATTGCACGCAGAACTTGCATTTTTTCATCAGCCAATGAGAAAGCGGCTGCTTTAAATTTTGTGAACTTGCGTGGTTATTCACACATGTGAACTAAAAATTCCTAGCAATAATTTTTAATGAATTATTTGCAGCAGCAAGTTTTTCGAATGGTATTTTGGACAAACCTTGCAAGTGCAAGTTGTAACTGCAAGTCCTCGCAGCAAAAACTTGCACGAGTGAATAGTGTTTAATACTTCAAATGGATACAACTGTTCCAAATTCCAAATTATCTGAAAGGGAAAGCCGCATGCTACGTAATGGTGAAAAACTCGCGAGCGGTGCAAACAAGAAGACAAACGCAGTTTTAGTGTTAAATCTTAATACAAAATTTCGCTTATGATCGCTGTTGAGGCGCCTAGGTTCGACGAGCAGTTTGCATCCCCCTGTCGGCTACAGCGCCGATGCGGCATTTGCATACATAGCAAAATGTGTGATATTCAAGAAATATTGTTTGAAATTTAAGACAATTTTACTTGTTAAAACGGTCGGCAGACATATATGTCTTGAGTTCTATGTCTGCAAAATATATATGACTCGTTTTTCTGATAATTCCGACATGAGTCTTAGACAAAGATTAGCAGGAAATCCGGTTTCAAAATTGTGAGCAAATACTAAACGAAATTTCATAATTTTACAACCTAAGATACGGCCAGGGTAGGTTGGATGAAGCGTGAGCTCAACCCGAAATATCCATGAAATTTGATTGCTGGCCCATGTATAGAACAGGGCCGGAACGTTTTCCTGTCGGACTGTAATAGAGTAAGCTTAAACTTTAGACGACTTTTTTGCCGAGGTTTAGGCTTAGGCTTAAATATAGGCTCTACCATTAGGCTTAGGCTTATGAATATGCTTATACTACTGTTCCGGCTCTGTTCTATCATTGGCCTGTTTGCTCATACACGCTTTTACGGATATAAGCTGCACGTTTATCTGCATTATAATCAGAAAATTATTTCTTGATATAATACTCCGATTCTTGAAACGAAGAAATTGCGTACTTTACGAACATTTGCAGTAGTTTGCCTGATTAAAAATCTGTTGCTAGGCTGATGACGGGTGCTACACACATTTGAGAATACAGCTTGTAAAGCCGACGAAAAGTTTTTCATTGAAATTAAGATTTAATTTAGATTTGTTTCAGGACGTGGATGCTTCAATCGTGTCGATACGATGACTTGCGTTATAAGACGGCAAAGCGAGCCAGACTTTTGTCGGCTTAACTGGCAACTTTGTGAACGTGCTTGTGGCTACTGCGTTTAAATATTGTTATTTCTGGTCACAGTTGGATATTTTGTAGTTGTCTATTCTTGAACGATGTCAGCGTTGATCACTAATTGGGATCAATGTATAGAACAGGGCCGTATAACAGTAGTATAAGCATGTTCCTAAGCCTAAGCGTAAAAATAAGCTTATACCTACGCCCAAATGCTTAAGCGTAAAAATGAGCTTATGTTTTATACCTAAGCTTAGCAACCTCAAATACTCCCGCAGCGTCGACGAGTACGGAAGCAATGATAGCAGCAATTGGAGTTGAGTGATGTTGGTGTTGTAGGACAAATCAGACCCCCGGCCCAATTTGACTAGGAAAAAGAGACCCCAAAATTTGTGTTTCAGGAAAAGTTTGACCCCTGTCTAATTCTGACTAACAAAATTCGGATGGGGCTCCAATGTTTCCTAGGAAAAATCGGACGACGGTCTGATTTTTCCTAGAAAAAATTCGGATGGAGGTCTGTTTTTTCTAGGAAATATCGGACGGCGGTCCGATTATTTCTAGGATAAACCGGATGGAGGCCCGATTATTTCTAGGATAAACCGGATGGAGGTCCGATTATTTCTAGGATAAACCGGATGGAGATCCGATTATTTCTAGGATAAACCGGATGGAGGTCCGATTATTTCTAGGATAAACCGGATGGAGGTCCGATTATTTCTAGGATAAACCGGATGGAGGTCCGATTTTTTCTAGGAAAAATTCGGATGAGAATTTCGAATGGCGGTCCGATGTTTTGTAGTAAAGATTCGGATGGCGGTCTGATTTTTCCTATTAAAAGTTCAGATAGGGTCCGATTTTTCCTAGAAAACATTCGGATGAGAAATTCAGATGGGCGTCTGACTTTTTACAACAGTAAGTAGCTGTTGTTTTTCTTCATCGGTTGGCGAATGAAAATAGTATTAACGATTTTAGAATTTTTGGTTTTGTGTATTAGTTTTTACATTATTTTATATATTTAAATAGTACAATTTAATTTAATGGTAGAGGCAAATGTTTAATATTTGTGACCTGTCGCACTTATTCCGTAATAGTACCAGCATTACGTAACAGTATATTAAGCGTATTCCTTAGCCTATGCCTAAGCCTAAGCAAAAAAGTTACTCTAAAGCTTCACTCTGGCAGAGTTTAATTTGACTCAGCTTGTGCAGTTCCGAAAAGCCTATATTTTTACAGTGTGCGTTGCAGTACCCTGGAGTACACATACCTCTTCAATTTTAAATATTTTTTGGTTGTTTTGCTATTTTTTGTTATTTTTCTATTTGGAATAAAATTGGCGGAAAAATCTTTATTAGGAAGCCTTGACTTAGAAAAGTTTTAAAACACCTTTCCAACACGGCAGGATAGTGACGCCCCCGCTGCTGTTTTATGGTTCATATACTGCAGTAGGGCCCTCCTTGTTTAAAATCAAGTTGATAACAACAAGCAGTAACTGTGAGAAGTTCGTGATTTCTGCTAAGCCGTAGTGGCAGCGCCACCTACAGTAACCAGATATTCGTTTCCGTTATTTTTACTATTCGTTTACAACCTATAATAGCAGTTAATTTAATTAACATTCATATTTGCCGAAAACACAATCACTGTTGTGCATATTTATAGTACAGTAAAACCGCTAAAATATCGGTCAGAAAATGTTTAAAAAGACTCCATTCCCCCTCAATTCTTTTGAATCAAATTTTTCAAAAACTCAAATTGTGCGTGGAATGACGAGAGAAATATAAAAAAGTTCAAATATGCAAAAATTTATAAAATCCAACCTTGTGTTTGCAAACGCTGTCTGGGGGGACAACCAAACGGCCAAAAAAATTGGGCATGCGCCCCCCCACCTTAGGTCTTGCATATGACCGCCCTCGATTTTAATATACTTTAATATATTTATTGTAAATATTGCTCCGAAAAAAGTCATTTTAGCGATCTTTAAGTTTGCATGAATTACGTTTTTACTTATCGTGTAAAATATTTCGGCAATCTCCAAGTAAGCAATCAATGCTTCGCATCATATGCTTAACATCGTCCGTTGACGCAATTGCGGCCACCCCAGCGGATCGAAATCGAGGCGGCGTCTTTGATGTAAGCTCGTTTGACAGATCCTGAGTAGTGTTAGTGTTCGTCATCGCTGAGCTTTTCGGGGGTGGGGTATAATGTAGCGGACGCACTTCTTTCAGTGGAACGCGTATATTTTGCATTGCTCGGTACTGTTTCCACTCGAGGTCGTTGATATCTTCTTGAACGTCAGAGATGGTAACAATATCCTGAGCAGCTAAGGTGGTTTGCGTTGATATGGATTTGAAAAGATCACAATCAAACCGGTCGATTTGAGTCTCTCGAATTCGTTGTTGTCGACGCCGGTTCCATTCGTCTTTGAGGCGTCGCTTTCGTTCATCGCCAACAGCCATCGCCCAAAATGTTCGCGGAACGGATCCTGATGTTACAAAAACAGCAACCACAATCGATTTACATCGGTTAACGACATTGGTTGGGTTTCTTAAATCTTACTTAAATATTTACTTAAGTTATACTTAAGCAATTACTTAAAAGTCGCCCACTTTATTAACATGTAACTTTTTGAGTGAAAACGAAACTACTGCCAAATGTGAGTCGTCCGAGAACAAGAAAGTAATAGATTTGCTTTAAGAAGACACCATGAGTCTACTCTACAATTTCAATTAGACCAAGGTTTAGTATACCTGAACGGTTAACTTGTAATATATTTAATTTTATCAGTGACTTCAGTGTTTACTTAACTTAAGTATGCTAAAATCGACAAAATAGTTAAATAATTACTTAAGCACGTACTTCAGTACCAGGGTACAACCGGAGGTCTGCCTCCGGCTCCGGAGAATTTTTGCCGGAGATTCCGGCAATGTCGGTAGTAAAATTTTGCGCAATTTTGCAAAATTTATATGTTTAGCGCATATCGTTTTTGTTTTGTCACAATTTTCAGGAAAGAATTTCTTAAATTTCGCCATGAAATTAGTGTAAAACCAAACAACTTAACAACATATTGCAGATATTGGCTAAAATTAACTAATTAACCATCATTTTTACTACCTAATTTCGTCTCATATCCGGCTTTGGCTCCGGCTCCTGTTCCGGCATTTTTCACCTCCGGTTGCACTTTGTTATAAGTACTAATTTGTACAGTAAGTAGTGAGCGTTAAAAATTTCCACAAGACGTGAAAACCTTCTTATAAATGTCAGAATTATTAACATCACGCATGAAGTATACTAAAAGCAAAATTGCAACCTGTGTAACTGTGGTGGTAACCGTCTCCTACCTGAGTGAAATATAAAACATATATGAGAACAGGTACCTTGGGTGCATGCTATTGTGGCATGTTATATTGCAAGCAGGGCGTAAACAACGGGTGATAGGTCAAATATCCACTCCATGGACGTATCCACAGAGGGGCCGGAGGGAACGCCGTTCCATGAAAATACACTCGCTGCCTGAGCTAAGTGAGTACTTAACCAAACTTTTGTATTGTGATTTCATGAAAAATGAGTTGTCGGTGTCAGGTGGTTCGCTTCGCTTCCACGTCAGAGATGTCTCGGAATACTCATAAAAGACACTTTTACAGGCTGTATAACCTGCAGAGGTTCAAATTTTAACTCGCTGGCTACGCTTGTTGGCAATTAAACTTTTAAACTTGGTAGTCGCTAGTCGAAATGAATCCATGGCTCCGATTTTGATCACAAACGGGTTTTGGTTGAAGTTTACTCTCGACCTAATTTGAATAAATATAACGCTGATCATTGCTAATTAACATTGTTTGAATGAGGAAATCAGAGCGTTAACTTAGTAATAGCAAAGCCTACTGTTTTACAGACCCACCACAAACCGGGGCGGCCCCAAAAGTAACACGGGCAGTTTCTGCAATAAAATTGCTTCAATAATGCAAGTATACCTCGTTTTTGACTCAACAAATCATCGACTGCGATGCCTGGCTCAACGTTAACGTTAACATCTTCGAGTGCAGTTTTTTGAATGCGATGCATAACGTCAGTGTACGCTTGTTCTATTTTCTTTTGCATTAAATCCAGGCACATGCTGATTAGCGATAGGCCAATCACGACCATACCGCAGCCGACTAACATCGCCTTTGGATTTGACGGAGTAACGTCGCCTGAAAAGTCCATCAAAATTTTGGCCCATGTATAAATCAGGGCCGGAACAGTAGTATAAGCATAGTTTTAAGCCTAAGCGTATGAATGAGCCTATTCCTAAGCCTGACCTAAGCCCAAGCCTAAGCCTAAGCGAATGGATGAGCCTATTCATAAGCCTAAGCCTAAGCCTAAGCAAAAAATAGTCTAAAGCTTAACCTGACTCTATTATAGCCCGTCCGGAAACCGATCCGACCCTGTTCTATACATGGGCCAAAATGTTAAACATTTGTCAACAGTTGCATTTTTACTCTCCTATTCAATGTGGTGTCGTGGCGAGGAAAAATATGAGCACAAATTGATGTTTGTCCTGGTATTATAGATCGCCGACTGTATAGCCTAGGCCCGAATTTTCAAATGTGTGTAGCACCTATAACCAGTTGGCGGTAGGTTGAGTTACTTCTGAACCAGTTAATGATGACGCTCAAAATTGCGCACATTTTCATGATTTGCTGCACGCTTATACCAATTTTGAGTTCAACAACTGCAATGATTAGTGAGTTTGACAACCTATTACTAACTGATGATAGTTGCTATACACATTTGAGAATACGGGCCGTATTCGCTGATATTGAATGATTTTGATTCAAAAGCGACTAAGATCATACTACGTACCTGAATCGCCTTATGTTTTCGAACTCAATTGCCGGCAAATATCGTATATGTGTAACTCTTGGGTCAGCAAATCATTTGACAATCCGTATTACCATTATGGTGCACCAGGTTGCAAACCAAAGGTAAAAAATACCGGAACCAGAGATGAAGCCGGAGGTCAACAAAACTTGCAAGAACCGGACGAAACGGTATTTAAATTTCAAAAATGAAATTTAGTTACCCTGTGCCAGACAGTCTTCGTTTTACCTAAGCCAATCGTTGTCAGCGTAATGAACGTAAAATAGACCGCTGTGAAATAACTCCAATTTTCCCAAAACGAAAAAATCAACGAACACAGAAACAGCCACGCCACTGCGATGCCGATTGCAAACGTCAACGGAAAATCCATGCGTTCGACTGAAATGTTTAACAAGGATTTTGCGATTGCACTCCTTTAACCCCCTTGTCTTCCTGTCCCTCGTCTCCTCTGTATCCTCGGAGGAAGAAAAGAGTGATGGGGTTAACGCAGGAGCGTCCGCAGAAAATTAGGTTTGGTGGGGCAACGAATAATTTTGAGGCGCCACTACAATTGGAACACAAGATTGTTTACTTTTAGACTGAGTTAATTTGGGGGGCACCAGTCAAATTTGGGGGGTGCACGGCCTCCCAATGCCCCCCTGTGAGGACGCCCGTAGGTTAACGGAAAATCCATGTGTTCGGCTTTAATATTTAGCAATGACGTCAAAAATAAAAAAGATATTTCAAACGGTTTTGGCGATAGCACTCCTTTAACCCTCTTCTCTTCGTATCTCTCCCTCCTCTCTTCCCTATCCTAAGAGGAGAGAAGATAGACGGGGTTAACAGAAAATTCATGCGTTCGACTAAAATTATCTAGCAGTTTCGTCAAAAATAAAACGACATTTCAAACCGTTTTCGCGATAGCACTCCTTTAACCCTTTTCCTTTCGTCTCTCCCTCGTCTCCTTCCTACCCAGGAGGAGGCACACTGCACAAAATGGTGAGTAAAATTGACTCTCTCCGAAATAAGCGCTACGAGACTACACAAACTGAGTCAAACTCGACTCTGCCACAGTCAAACGTGCGACTCAGAGAGTCAAATTTGACTCTGGCGGACCCGAATTTGACTCAGTTTTTGTAGACCCGTAGAGCTTAATTCGGAGACAGTTAATTTGACTCACCATTTTTTGCAGTGCAAGAAGAACGGTGTTAAAACTACCCTCTTACAGTTCCCTTGACATCGGGTTTTGCGCTAACATTCGGTATAAGTGTTAAATATGCTATGGCAACAAGATTTTAATGGGTTGCCAATAAACAGTCTAAAAAGCATCACCGCAAAAAATGTGAGTCAAATTGACTTTCTCCGAAATAGGATTTTCCTGACTACACAAACTGAGTCAAAATTCGACTCCGCTAGGGCCAAATTGAGTCGAATTTGACTCAGGTGGAGTCGACATTTAACTCAATTTGTGTAGTCCCCAAAAGCCTACTTCGTACAGAGTCAATTTGATTCACCATTTTTTGCAGTGTGGTCTGCAATATCAAGGATACCCACGTTCCGTTTTCAACCGTACCAGCAGCTTCAAATACAGCTTTTTCAATGTGCATTTGATAATTGCACGCGAACGCTCGGCAACGAATCCATCCGGCGATGAAAATTTTCGCAAACAGTTTTCCGAGACGAGCGAGCAACACGAGAAACAACGGAATCCCAATCAGAGAGTAAATCACTGTGAACGCACGACCTTCATTTGTGATTGGTGCAATTTCACCGTAACCTATAACAAATTACAAGTCTTCCTCGCCTTAAATTAAACGTATGGACAATGCTAATACTTTTAGGGCCGTAACAGTAGATTAAGCGTACACCTAAGCCTAAACCTAAGTGTCGCAAAAGAGTATTCCTAGGCCTAAGCCTAAGCCTAAGCTTGAGCTTAAGCCTAAGCCTAAGAATAAGCCTAAGCGTAAGCCTAAGCCCAAGCGTAAGCCTAAGCAAAAAATGTAGTTTAGAATGTAAGCCTACTATTTTACATTCCCACCAGAAACCGGGACGGCCCTAAAAGTAACATGGGCCAAACGCCCTGTGCAGCAGGTAACCGAATGGAGCGGTTTGGACAAAGAATTCTGTGGTTCTGAAATATATTCTCTATTGTAGTCCCACAGAAAAACGTTCCGCATCTGATCTTTACATGGGTCTTGCATTTGTACACAAGTTTGTTACTATTAGATTTTAGTTAAATAGAAGATACTTTAACTGGTTAAATATTTTCGATGATTCCCGTCATTTACCTATAGTTGTAAACAAGGTTCCAGCAAATATTGCAGCTTGCAGTAAATTCCACTGTTTTTCAATATGTTCGCGAGATTCAGTTGGTTTTGTTGTGTCTTCTTTGAAATTTTCAACATTTACTTTATTATACAGCCAAAGTACTTTCGCTTTGCATGATTGACTAATTGACGCTGCTGGACGAACGTGCGATACGTCATTTGAAGCGAGCAATTGTTTTGCAAACGAATCTTGTGTCCAACTTAAAGTAATTGCAATTAATTAATTATCTGTGCTTCAAATTTTTGCTCTTTGGAACAAAATATTTGAAAGAATTTCAATTACCTTTATCTGTGGTACAACGGTTGGAACGCTTAATATACGTATTTTGGGCATTGTTGTAGCTAAACTTTTATGCTTAAATTTCAGCTAACAAAAACCGAAACTAAATGTTTCTTACTGTAGTTCTTTTTTAATTTATCAGCAGACCAAACTTTAGGATTCGATGTTTAACCAAGAATAATGACTACTTTTCTCGAAAAGCTTGCAATTCTACAACAAGTTTATAAAACCAAGATGCTAATCTTGCCCCAAAGTGTGGAAATATAGGTTGCCCTACGCTTAGGCTATCGCTCGATGTATATACTCAATGGCGCAGTAGCCGAGGCTAAAGGCAGGGGAGGCGGCCCCTGATGCCAGTTTGTTTTGAATTGTCAAAGTTCTTGGATGACATAAAATGACAAATTTTGCGAAAAAAACATAACGTAAGACCTCGTATCTTGCAAATTATTCAAAAAATTGCATTTGGGTTCTCGCTGGCTCAGAGGTTAATAAAATTTAATACTTTTGACAAAAATCATTTGCAAACGCGTTTGCGTGCGCTGCTTGACTTGAGCGTCGCATTGCGGCAGACATTTGAGTCACATTGGCTGACACGTTCGCTGGCGGGGCGTCGTTGAGCTCAAGCGCACGAAACACAAGAGCACCGACGATCGAGTAAGTGAGCAACGTTACAATGAGTACAATTTCGGGCAAAATTGCAAAACAATAAGATGCGATATTTTTACAGATTAATCTCATTACAGTGATTAATATTTTACAATGAGCATTTACCTAAAATCACAAACTGCAGTTATTTTTTTATCAAACATACTTGCACTGCCGAACCATGCTAGGGTGACCTCCTTAAACAATTCAGTGTGGTACACTGCAAAAACTGGTGAGTCCAATTGACTGTCTCGCGAATAGGCTCAACGGGATTACACAAATTGAGTCAAATTCGACTCGGCCAGAGTTCAACGTGTGACTCAGTGAGTCAAATTGGACTCTTTCGAAGTCGAATTTGATTCAGTTTCTGTAGTCCTGTAGAGTCTATTTCGGAGAGAGTTAATTTGACGCACCAGTTTTTGCAGTTGGGGGCGGTTTGCGATAGTGAAAATATTTTTAAAATATTTTGTTTAAAATCTTGTTAGGATGGGGGCTTCGTTTTGTTGGCTGTCTGGGGGGAGGCTGCTCCGACCCTGCATACTTGATTAATTTCATATCGGTACTGTTTAAAAGAACTATTGAAAAATGAACAATATCAGTAATTAAATTATTATCCGTTGTTACGATGAATTATTTCTATTTCATCTGAGATTTAATTTTAAGCTTTAATTTGTACACCAATCTTGTCGCATTGAAGGCGAGATAGGGTTTGTTTATTATTGAGAACTACTTAACAACATTGGCCCATGTAAAAATCAGGGGTGGAACGTTTTCTGTGGGACTACAAAAGAGTAAGCTTAAGCTATAGACTAATTTTTTTGCGTGGCTTAGGCTTAGACTTATCTTTAGGCTTAGGCTTAGGCTTACAAATATGCTGCTAATACCGTTGCGGCCCTGTTGTTTACATTGGCCACAACTTTAAAGGCCGGAGTGGATTAAGATATGCCTCGAAATGTGTTCGCCTGTTAGGACAGTTAGAAGGTGTATTGTCTTCCTAGCGGTATATCATTAACCGATTCTTGATAAAGGGAAAACAGAGTATCGGAAACCTTGTTGCCAGGACTTAAGATGAGCTTAGAGAGAAGCTATTGTTTCAGTATAAATTCCTCTGCAACAGTTTCAAAACATTTCTTTATTCATTAACTGCTTCAACATACCGGAACGTTTTCCGGTCAATAATATTGAATTGTGAAAAAATTTGTTTTTTCGGTCCCAAGGTCTCCGGTCCTCGGGGTCTAAATTTTTTTGTCAAAAGCTTCAACCATTACCCCCGAGCTTTGCAATTTGTCAAGCAAATTCGATTGGTGTTAAATTAATCGCAGTCTGAAAACAAGTTTAAGTTTTGGTCAAATAACCGTTGTGGAAATGCTGAAACCGGCCAATCGTATTTGACCATACCTCATTTTCGACTTAGTTCAACAAATTGTGTCCAATGGTATACGCAAAGGCGGATCCATGGGGGAGGCCACCCCGGCCGTGCCCCCCCCAACAGCATCTCGACAAAAATTATATCGCAATTTTGTGACAACAGTTCGTGGTTTGTGTGTGGGTCAAAAGTATGTTTATTACCTGTGAAGTTTTGCCCCCCCCCCATTTTGAGATCCTGGATCCGCCACTGGGTATCCGCAAAGGCCGATTCATGAAACGCCAAAACTGTGACGCAGCGACCTTATCATTTTATCACCAAAAAATTTCAGAAAAATTGTATTTCTTAAAAAAATTTTGTTGGCAAAAATTGTAAGGTACAGGGACCGTAGCATTTTATCACCAAAAAATTTCTGACGAGGAGAATATGCCCCCCGACCTCTGGATCTGCTAAAGGGTATATGAATTATAAAACTTTTCCACTAAATATTGTCTCGCCGGACGCGTTTGATAACAAAAACTCACATAGATTTGCTTGGAATATATGACTATAAGTTCAAAGTTTCACCGGTTCTCAGTCAGATAGCTAAATGGAGTAAGCGGAACATAAAAGTAGAATTAAATATTTTAGATATATACATAAAAACCGTAGGTATATATACATGAAAACTGTAGGTATTTAGCACCACCCTCATTTACGTTTTATTTTTAATTTCTAGCAAACGCCAAACCTTTCAGCTTTTCAAACACTTTGTTCAAATATAAATTTTACACCAAAACCGTTAGTATTCGACTAAAATAATTAATAAACGTTCCAAACAAAACTGTATCAAACATTTTCCAAATCTACAATTGTCCGAATATTAAATTAAATTCCCAATTATTTCTGCTCATATTCATTATACGATTGTAGTATCAAATATCAACCGCTGAAAGTCCATTGTCCGTTTGTGGACGAGCGGCAAATGCAAAGAACAATGCTAATTCATAAGCCTAAGCCTAAATCTTAACCTAAGCATAAGAATGAACATATTCCTAAGCCTGAGCCTAAGCCTAAGCCTAAGCCAATCAAAAACAATTAGTCTATTAAGGCTTAAGCTTATTCTATTCTAGTCCCACAGAAAAACGTTGCACCCCTGATCTTTACATCGGATGGATGAACTTATTAAGTTGCGTAGACTATCTTTTTACTAGCGGAAATTGAAACTTTATTCCACAACGGCCACAAGTTTATAATTTAGAGCTTATGCTTAAATTTAAACCGGACGTACTAGCGGACACAGAGGGTGGCTGAGAAGGTGACTGCCGGCCGCCATCAGAATTTTTTGCGATAAAATGGCTACGTCTCTCGCTACCTTACAATTTTCATTCGTCAGAAAATTTTTTATACAAAATACAATTTTCACCCTCACAAATGTTTTTTGGGATAAAACCTTACAAATTTTTCCGTTAGAAAATTTTTTGGTGATAAAACGATAAGGTCCCTCAGACGTTACAGTTTCTGCGTTTCATAATAGTTGTCACCAGCCTGCCCACCCCGTCAGAAATTTTTAAATCCGCTTCTGCTCACCCAAAATACAAGAGGGTGCGTTAAACAAATTTCGGCTGATGTCCGTGAAACGTACGTTTCTGACATCAGTGCTACAAAACGTTTTCGTTTCCTATAATTCACGCATGCGGGTGTGCCCGTAGCCATACGGGGCCGGCGGAAGCTCCGCTCCTTGTAAAAGTTTCGGCCCCCACAGAAACTATTCAACCTTACTCGTAAGACAACAAAAACGCTTGTATTCCCCTCCTGACAATTTTTTAGCCTCCCCTAGCAAGGTCAGCTGGCTGCAGGTCTGCATACGCAACTAAACTTTAGTCTAGACCCAAACGTCGTGATCATGTGTTTCCGTCAGTCCCATTCGCCGACTATTTGTATTTATATTCGGCGCAATTCAGTTGCTTCGTCCAGGGTGTAGTGACGAACCGCTTAGTATAGGCTGAGGCTAATTTAGACACGAGTCCGGGCTGAAACATTGGTTGAATTTAAGAAATTGAAACCAAAACTTTGCTGTGCAAGCAAAAATAGCAAACTCGAAATCGCAAAACACAATGCTCAAACTGAGTTTAGAGTATATATACATATATATATATACATATATGTATATATACATATATATACGGAACGGCAAATAATGAACACACATATGAGCGCCGTCTGAATATTAGGTTATGAAGCTCAAGCGGGTTCCAATAAAGAAAAGCTAAATAAACCCTTGCGTTTGCCAAATTTCAATTTTTTTCACAGTACGAACCTGAAAATTGTATAGAGAACCCAGTGCGGAAGGGTGTTGTAAAGCAACAGTCCATAGCACAGACCTGCCCCAGCCGTCCGTGAATATATGTTTCAAAATAGGTTGGCACGGACGTACCGGACTTGTCAAAGCTGGGTATAAAATCATGCGGTTGTATACATAGTTTTTAAGTCTAATTTGTTTGCAGTGTGGTATGGTTTGATTTGAGCAATTCACGGGAGGGTTCACAGCCAAACATTGCACGTGAAATAAGCCGTAGGATGATTTCCGTAGGGTAACGAGAAAACATTTGGTTAAATTTTATGCAATTTCCACAATAACATGCGTACACTAGGTGACTTTTGAGGGGTACTTAGCATTAGCCCTGAAGAAAAAAGCTTGAGTGTCCTAGACTTCAGCGTCCTGGACACTGAGAAGCCAAAAACGCTTTTCAGTATCCCGGACACTGAAGCTAAAAAGCTACAGTATCCCGGGCACTGACCCAAAAAGCTTCAGTATCCCGGACACTGAAGCTTTTATTTGACTTCCGTATCCAGGATACTGAAGCCAAAAAAGCTTCAGTGTCCATGACACCTCAAAAGTCAACTGGTGTACGTTGATAAATTTCGTTCGACGGCTGCCAAAAAGACCCGAAATTATTGTTCAAATTTTCTAGTAAAGGCTTTAAGTTTAGCTTAGTCCTAGAAATTCTTTCGGTATACTCGCTGGCTATTAAGGCTTGCACTGATTTAAAAAAACTAGTTATAGAAATGCGTCATAAATTGTTGTACAACCGGTTCTTACGCCGTTTGGCCTTTGCCGATTTTCGCCCACAGACTTTAGGTTTAGGTTAGGCTTAGCGTTTAGCTTCCGAAAAATGCTTTCCTAAAGCCAATGCCGCCAAGCGTATTCCTTAGCCTAAAACCTAAATGCTTAACCCTTAATCCTAAAGCCAATGCCGCCTTAACAAGCGAGTATTCCTTAGTCTAAAGCTTAAATGCCTAAGTCTTAACGTCTAATTTTTTGCTTGAGAGTGGGGTAAAAGTCTCCGAATTGAAAAACAAAATATACCAATGCTATTTCACAGCATGGTAAACAAGATATACCTAGGTATTATTGTACATTATTTGAACAAAAAAAAACATCTATTGCTGCTTATATCTAACAAGACCATGTGACAGCTAAAATATTTACAGTTAATTATTAATGTTCCTTTTATTGTAATAAGAGCCATAAATGTAACGGGTACTATGGTTAATCGGTTCAATTAATTTAATTTTGCAACTGTTTTTTTGGTTGATGTTGGTTTGGTCGTTTTACTGTTTCAAGTTAATATTTGTGTTGTAACAGAGTTGCACGCGACTCGCGGGTGTTTTGAAATTTTATCTTAATAACACGACAACACTGTCGGCGTCGTTAAAACCGTTTTTTGTTACTTGAACAATCATATTACTTAATAGCTACACGAAATAAACCAGCGAAAACCCAAATTCTGGCAAAGCAACATTTGAAGTTTAAACCTAAAATTTATTACAGTCATACGTATTTTCTTTTACAGACGGTTTATGCGTCACAAAAATGTTCAATGATTTCCGGTTCCTGCTCAAATTAAGTATACCAAGTAGTTTTAACGATTGTTCAAGAACCCGGAAACCGCTAGTTTACGAGGGTGTTCCGTATAACCCGAAATTATTTATGAGGAACGTGGTCAATGTTACTTTGAGGGGCGTAACAGTATTATGAGCAATTTTCTAAGCCTATAAGCCGAAACTTAAGCCTCAGCGTAAGGATAAATCCACAACCTATGCCAAATTAAAAATTAGTCCAAAGCTTAAGCTTACACTATTATAGATCCGCGAAAAACGGTTCGTTCATTAAAGTAATATCAGCCAGGGAGACAGTAATGGCCATAAGTAAGTTTAAGCAATATTTCTTTCATTTATATTTGCATTTATGCGAGCAATTACGGTTATATACACTTACTATTTAGCTGCTGTCCTGTGGCCGCAATGAATTAGAAAATGTTGTATTTTAGTCTGCTGAGTGGTTAATAAGTTTACGATTTAACACCAGAGATTGTACTTAAAACAGCTATCGATTGCATATGTGAATATAACTTTGAAAAACCGCACTAAATTTCGTCTAAAATGACGCTATGAACGTTTTAAACACCTATCATTTTGTATGTAATTTGTTGATAACACAATTTAAAATTTACCAATTATTCCATTGGTGAATGCCATTAAAATTGAATCAGGTCTTCAAATAGAATTATATATATATATATATTTATATATATATATATATATATATATATATATATATATATATATATATATATATATATATATATATAATATATATCTATATCTAAATTCAGTGTTTTTGACCGGCATGAGCATTCTAGCCTTTCTGTTAGAAATACTTAAAAAGAAAAATATTAGAAAAAATACCTGTTGCGTACTGTATTGACCCGAATAAGAGGGGGGTAATAAGAGGGGGTCCCCATTTTGAGTCCGAATCCATAGTTGTCCGTATCCCTAATAAGAGTCCGTAAGCGGATAGAGTCCCTAAACCCTAATTAGAGTCCATAAATGTCAATTAGCCCTTAATTTTAGCGCATAAATGACTCCAGGACCAAATAATTTGAGTTCAAAACTTTAAAGCGTATAAATGTTGAAAGTACATTCATAATTATTACCTTGTATTATCGCTCAAGCTATGGACACATGAGAAATAAATGTTTAGTTCAACGGATAACTGCAGTACCGGAAATATATCAGTAACGAAGGGCGACGGAGCGTGGGTTAAAAATAAATAACAGTCCGTAACCGAATAACAAGGCGGGTACCCTCTGGTGAGACCAAAAAAATATCAGTCCCCCCTCTTATTCGGGTCAATACAGTATATAACACTGACAGATTGTTTTGAAGGTTTCAACAGAAAAATAATGCCGTAGCATCTTTGGGGTTGTAAAAGCCTGTATTAATATTCCCACGTTACTTTTTAAACAGAAAACCGGATTTATTCTTAAGCCCCA
Organism: Enoplolaimus lenunculus; assembly: GCA_030248215.1. Taxonomy (NCBI): domain Eukaryota; kingdom Metazoa; phylum Nematoda; class Enoplea; order Enoplida; family Thoracostomopsidae; genus Enoplolaimus; species Enoplolaimus lenunculus. Next base: position 33,101 of record JASANG010000406.1, read on the forward strand.
TTCACCGCTGAAAGTTTTTGCAGCGAGAACTCGCAGCTGCAACTTGCACGAAATACTTGTATTTACAAGTGTATATATATTTTCAAATGAACATTCCGATTGACCAATCAAACTAAACGGTGTAAGAAATTCAAGCGACTTGCAAGTGCGTTCACAGGTGCGAATTAAATAAAACAGCACGAATTTGAGTGAATAAATTGAAGCTGCACGCACTTCAAAGCTGCTTTGTGATCAAACTTGTGCGTGCAAGTTGCACGTGCAAGTTTTTGCTGCAAAACCTTGCACGTGTGAATCGGACTTAATACAACTCGGGGAATGAAAACAAAAACGGACATGGAAGTAGCAAAGATACTTTATTTTTCCGCCGATATATACACTATACAGTTGCGGCATGCAAGTAATCTCTGGGTTTTCTAAACGTTTGGATTAATTTTGTGATTTTATTTCAAATCGAAAAATTGCAGCATATCAGTATTAATGCACCTAGAACGATTTATGCGCGTAAAAACAACTGAATTTTCGTTATTTCTATAACGGAAACAAAACAAAGGAATATCCGGTTACATCCTGAACTCCGTTAAATTGACCAAATTGGCATTCTCGGACCGTTTCAGGTTACAATTTAGATTGATTAAATAATGTTTTTCAACTAAACACATCATTTACTGTTAAATCTCACACTGTATTGACCTGACTAAGAGAGGGGCATTGGAGATGGTTCCCACTTTGAGTGATCCTTAATAGGAGTCTGTAACCCTAATTAGAGTCTGTTAGCTGATACAGTCCATAAATCTTAATTAGAGTCCATGGGATACATACCATAAGTCCTAATTCGAGTCCATAAATCCTAATCAGAGTCCATGGGATACATACCATAAGTCCTAATTCGAGTCCATAAATCCTAATTAGAGTCTATAAGAGAGACCATTAAAGTAGAAGAAAATATTAGGTATACTGATATAAATATGTAACAAACGCTGCTACAACCCACATAAACTTTATTAAATCCAGAAAAAAGATTATCGGATATGGCAATCCAGTAAAATGCTTTGTCATGTCAGTTCTGCCCAAGAGAAACAAGACACTCTCGCAGTTTCTCCTGCCACTACGCAAATGTTGGAGCAAAACTTTTTCACTTGTAACATACAAATCATCTGTTTTCCTGTTTTAAAAACTAGTTTCTAGTGCGAAAATTTTTCGTCAATTTTGCGTTACATTTTTCAGGGGAGCTATCGCCCTCTAACACCTTTTCCGATTTGAACGTATAATACGTAGGATGGGGGGTTGCCGCCCACAAAGCCCCCTGCACTAAGCACTACATTAATGAAAGCTAAAATTAGTGAAATGGCTTTGAACTGCTTTGACACGTAAGTATGATAAGCGTTTACACTGCAAAAAATGGTGAGTCAAATTGACTCTCCGAAATAGGCTTTTTCAAATTACACAAAATGAGTCAAATTCGACTCCGGCAGAATCAAATTGGACTCGTCTGTCATCCGGAAAAGGCTATTTCGGAAAGAGTCAATTTGACTCACCATTTTTTGCAGTGTAGGAATCCTTCTGGTGAGGCAAAATAAAACATGAACCTCTTCTTCTTCAGATGACTACAGCATCAAAAATTCGGTTGTTCGTTGACTTTACAGTATACGACAACATTAAAGTTGATTAGAAACGTTGCCACGACTCCGCCAGAGTCAAATTACACTGGCCTGTAATCCAGAAAAGCATATTTCGGAAAGAGTCAAATAGCATACGATACATTAAAAGTTGATTAGAAATGTTGCCACTGTGTGGAATGCAATAAACATAAAAATCACAGCGCCAAACTTTGTATATTATAATAAATCCCTGAAGCCAAACGTTGGTTTTGATATATTAATATTATTGAAAAACTCCATTTCCCACGAACAGACCAATTTCTTAAGACATACCATGGTTTTAGATACGAGACAGAAGGCTAGGCCAATGTTACTTTTAGGGTAGTACCAGTACATTAAGCGTTTTCCTAAGCCTAAGCCTAAGCCTAAGCAGACAAATGTAACATAGAATCTAAACTTCCTCTTTCACAAACCACCAGAAACCTGGCCGCTCTGAAAAGTAACATGGGCCGATGGGTGGGGCTAACTTGTTTGTCACTAAAAAATTCAGAAATGGGTATTTTCATGTATAACTTGCGTTGTTGTAAAAACACAGGCCATGGAAAGAACGTCCAATGTAAAGAGCAGGGGCGGAACAGTATTATAAGTTTTATTCCTAAGCCTAAGCCTAAGCCTAAGTCTAAGCCTAAGCCAAGCAAAAAATCAGTCTAAAGCTTAAGCTTTTATTCCATTCTAGTCCCACAGAAAAACGTTCCGCCCCTGATCTTATGGGCGAAAAGAACAAGCAAAAACTTAATTGGCAGGAAACTAAAATTTGAACTGAGTAAAAATTTTATCGCAAGCTTATCAGTCAACAATTTCACAGTTAGAAAAAAGTTAAGTCATTATCCTTGGGCTGTGCTCATGTATCTTAAATGCTGGTTCAGTTGTCACAGGACAATTTATATCCCCAGTAAAGTCATCGCACCCTTCAGAACTATAGCTTTGATAAATTTGACCTTAGGAAAAACCTTGCCTAATGCAAAAATTGGCTTGGGTCGTGGGGGGAGAGAATTTGGGCCTGCGGCCAAGACCGTAGCCGCATATTTCTGATAGAAGCAGAATATTAATATATTGTGGTAGAAGCGTCGAGAGCCACGCGAGCGAGAAGCGAAACGCAATTTTTTGTTGACACAAACGTTTTAAAATACGTAAGAAGGGCTTGCCTCCGAAAATGAATTCCTATATTGGCTACTACAACCCATGTATAGAAAACAGGGCCAAATTGTTTTCCTGCGGGGTTGTAATAGAGCCAGTTTAAGTTTTAGACTAAACTTTTTGGCTGAGGCTTAGGCTAGGATTAGGCTTAGGCTTAGGCTCATCCTTACGCTTATGCTTAGACCTAGACTTAGGAGGCTTACTACTGTTCCGGCCCTGTTCTAAACATGGGCCGCTACTGCGGTACAGCAAACCGACAGCCAGATCTGTACGAACAGTTGATAAAGCGTGATAATTGCAAAGTGTTGTTGGAATTGGATTGAATTCAAAACAACAACAATGAGTTGAACAGCTAAAAAAACTACCGTATAAAGCTAACCAAAGTGCTAATTTGTTCGGTGACAAGTGTTTGTGTCATGAACGTACAGAGATTTTAGCGCATCTGAAACGTAGAGGTCTGAATAAACCTCAAATGCCTGCTGCATGTATCACTACTAGTAAGGAGATAGCTATTCAATTAAGCAATTTTGAAATTGGGTTTACGACTGCATCGAGGTGCAACCGGATATCCGGCTCCGGCAAAAAAGCGACATCCGGCGCTGGCTCCGGTAACTTGACGGATATTGCTTTTAAAAAAACTTCAAAAAATTTACACCATCTGTCGTGTTTATGCTAAGTACTATCGAACTGATTGATTTTACTTTTGCATATTTTTCTGTCACACATGTTAATGTTGATCATGTGACCGTGTACGTTCACAATTTTTATTGGGTTACAATAACGCTGGAAAACAAGACATAGATGACGCGTGTTATTCTACGGGCGTAACAGAATATGTCGTTAAAATATTTCTATTATTCCTATTAATGCTAAGCCTAAACTTCAGCGTAAAAATGAGTGTATAACTAATCCTACGCCAAAGTGAAAATAATTGTCTTAATCCGAGTCAGTGATGGACGGAGACCGGCCATTAAATGCCTAAAAGGAGCGCAAATACAAAAGATTAAACAAATTTTAAGATATATATTTGCTAAAATGGCTCATCAATAGAACTTGGCCGGAATAGTCGTATATGAGCACATTCTTAAGCGTAAACGTAAGAATGAGCTAAGCAAAAATAGGCCAAAGCTTAAATCTTACTTTATATCAGACCCACAGAAAAACAGACCCATGTAGAGAACATGGCCGCAACGTTTTCCGGCGGACTGTTATAGAGTAAGCTTAACCTTTAGATCAACTTTTTGCTTGGGCTTAAGCTCAGGCGTAGTCTATGTATAGGCTCATTCTTCCGCTTAGGCTCAGGCTTAGGCAGGCTTAGGCTTAGGCTTAGGAATATGTTGATGCTACTGTTTCGGTCCTATTCTATACATTGGCTGAAAAACATTCCGCCCCTGATCTACCGGTTCAATAAAACGGACAAAACTATGCAAATTGCAAAGTACACATTTCAAACATGCAAATGGCTTAATTTAAAATCTTTAATTAAACTTTTAAAGTTAGACTCCTCATTTCATTACCCAAAGAAGATGCTTCAGCAGTTTCATCAATAAGATATTGAACGAGTATTTTAATTAAGTTTTTTAATTAACTTTGCTACAAGTCACAAGCATTATTTATCTTTCACAATGGCTACTTTATGAGCTAGTTTTGATTATTTCATGACTGTTTTAATAATGTAAAGAGTCACAGTGTGTTTTGAGGAAACAATTCACTTTGTCGTCCGGAAAGATACAATTAATTTTAGAAAATTGCACAAAAAAATCGTTGGGTACAGTTTTGCGCGGAAATAGTTAGCATGCCAGCTTTTGGCATGAACATGAATTGTGTTTTAAAATAGATTTCTGTGACGACATGGTGCGAATTTAAGCATTGGCAGAGCCAAGGGTGCTTAGAATATGCTATTGTCGCAATCGCAAACAGAAATTCGTGCTGGAGCCAGAGGTCGATTTTTCGCTGGATTTGGAGCTGGAGGCAGACCTGTAGTTGTGCACTGCACGAAACCACAATTCTGTATTTATAGGTTTTCACTGCGAAGAAAAATGTATTTCTGAACTGGAGCGTTATACAGCATCAACTAGTTAATGCAGGAAAAACGCGTTCAATGAAATTTTGGTATCTTAAAAACCGTAAATGTCTGAGCGGCCAAACGTAATTCCAACTGTGACTTGAGTTTCGAAATTCTACTTTATATTAAACAATAAACATCGAAGAGAAGTACACTTGTGGGTTATTGCCAAAACTAAAAATACGTATTAAAAATTAACGACGTGCTAGTTTTTAGTTTCTACACATGTCTTTTGACATAAATCAACAAATAATTCGACAAGCAAACTGCGCATTTTTATAAATTCTCTCAGCTATTACACTATTAGACTGCTCAAGTTACGGGTCAACGGAAGCTGTGTTTCTATAATTTGTAACTTTGGTGTCTAACATAATGTACCAAAATTTCGTTCTTGCGAAGGTTAAGTGGTAGCGCATGAGGTTCGTTTCCTCGTGCGCCAATTGAACACAAAAGTTGCATTATAATGGTTCAAAAGATTCATAGCTAGGTGGTCTAATTTTGATTTACGAAATCTTTAAAAAATCTTTATAGTTACGGGTGTGATTTTCAGATTTCCTTCTTGTTTCTCTTAATCTAGGATGTCGTTTCGTTTGTCAGTTCTTCAATTTATGCAAAGTTCCAATGCAGACTAGCTTTGCTATACCTTAGTTATTGTTTGTTTGATATTGCACGATGGAGTATCCGAATCAGTAGAACACACGTAAAAAGTAAACACGTAATACACATTGCATAGTAGCTACGAAGTATATAGCTTAGTACACTAGGACACATCGCATATAACCGATAGCACAAGTAGTTGAAGTAGTGCCTGTCGCATTTGGATGGATTCTGTTTACGGCTGGTGTGTGCTTTAGGATCTATGACGTTAGCGTAGTCGCCCATCACCAACGGCACGGCCGGTTTTCAAAGATTTACTATGACACGTTTGTACAGAAAAAGGCACAGATATGGTTATACGGAAGACAATGTTAGACAAGAGTTATGCATTTATGACAGTTATGAAATACGGTTACCGGATATGTCAGATGTATCAGGTCTAAGCCTAGTTCGTCGATGCGCTTAAGTCTTAAGTTAACGGTTTGTACGATTGATTATAAGTATGATTGTGTTACATGAGTAATCGCGAGTAAACTCTGACTTGTAAACTGAGCGCAACACAGCGTTGCTGAGCTACGGTGTGCCCGTTGAACGCACCGCCTAACAATAAAAGTTTCCGGCGCTCAACACACCGGACTCGGCTTGATATGAAAATCTTCCGCCCATAATACTATTTCATACAATATTTCAATACCACTTACAAATTCGTTACCGAGTTAGAGCGCACAACCTTATAGAAACTGACCTTGCGTTAAGGTTTGCGAATTTTTAGCAGTCGTGTTATGTATGTACATATTACTTTAAATTCAAAATTGAACGTGCCCGTAAAGTGCCTATCGCTTAGTCGGAGAATTGCCATTGAAGCTTTAGCAAGATGTTATAGTTATTCAATATAGAAAATATGCCGGAGATCGCGTCAAGACCAACAATCATTAACTTCATTCCGGTCGTGGAAGGTGAGCTGTTGTAGTTTTGGTCTGTGTTTTAATCAAGCTGATATGTATATAGACATCAAGTGCCATTCGGTTATATCCTTTTTGAACTTTTACGTGCACGTAGCCTACACTTGTAAAAACCTGTTGCACGTACGGTTAGCTGTAGCTCAACAGTCTTTTTTCGAGTCCTGGTGGATGTACACGTTATTACAGACCGCACACGTACGTAAGTAATTCAGTAGAGTACCTGGCGGTCTCAGTACGCAAGTTACTGAAGTACAACCGACATATCTGACACTTCTTTATTTATTAGGTTTGGCAAGAAGTTTATATATTATGCGTACGTATCTTATTTAGATTTATTTTAGTCACATTCTTACTTACATGTGTTTTTTGTTAATTTTTAACTTGATTTTTAAAATTAGGGTGCGACCAGATATCCGGTCTCAGTTTAATATCCGGAAAACACCGATTACCTTATTCGGCATCCGGTTTAAACCTACCGGATATTTATGGAAGTGGTGTTGCACATATCATAAAACTTCTTGTTTCAAGTGTTCCTTTTTAATATCTTACTGTGATTGCACGCTAAACAAATATAAAAATTTAAGCTAACAATTTTAAATCAGTAAGTGAACATGATATATTTTGTGCTACTCAAATATTTCGAACAGTGCACAGGTTTAGGTGGTATATCCGGACAATATCTGGTTCCTGTTAACATTAACTATCAGGTTGCTATATCCCGTAAATTTTTATACGTATACTGCAATAGATACACGTAGGTATTCATGTTGCAGATAAGCTATATTTCGCGTTTCTTGACGGTAAACCTCATACCGATGTTCGTTATCATTACTTTTGCATTGATTCCATGTTCGAATATGAAAGGTAAGTATGGGGTTTCTTTTAGTTGGTGGAATAGCCTCCACGCATTCCGCATCTAACTTACTTTCACCGCATCTAAGTTTCCTTTCAACGCATCTAAGTTCCATTTCATTGTGAGTAGTTTTCACTGGTCAGAATACTGCCTTAAATGAAATACGTATCTGAGCCGCGTGCAATTATATTCTAGAGGGAGCCAAATTCGGATATTCAATTTTAGAAGTGAGAAGCCAAAGTTTTTTTGCCAAAACAGGTTGACCAGAGTGGTTTGGTACGCATGTAGGGAAATCGCTATTAACATTTTGTTTTCAGTTTTTACCAGGATTTCGGTCCGCTCAATCTCGCAATGCTTTACCGATATTGCAAAGTGCTTTCAAAAAAGCTTATGGTATGTTATTAAATTATATGTATGCGGTACGAATTTAAGGATACTTTAGGTTTGAAAAATGTAGCTGTACGAAACTGTTCAAAAATACCAGTCGTTGTTGAATAATATTTCAAAAGTGAAGCGCGGTTTCGAGAACGACGTTTTAGTGGTTCAGTCAGATGTTCTCGTTGCATTGCGACTGTCATGTTATGTGACCAAAGATCCTGTATTGTGTTTATATGTAGTTCAAATTGAAATACAAGAAGATAATTGGCGTTACTACAATCATTATCAAAATGCTTACTTTAATTTGTTCAACCGCCGAGAATCATTATATACATATTTCCGTTTCAGAGCAATTCAAGCAGACGAGTTGTCCACTATAGCAATTCATGCAACCAGAAACGGACTAATGCAGCATATTTGCTCGGGTGTTATGCTGTGAGTGTTATTACTTTATCAAGAGCTGGGGTTCGCTACTGGGGGTCACTTATTAAAAGCCGCCCACCACATAAGATTTTCCCCCGGTTCAACCCCTCCGCTTAGGATTACACCCCCGGTTAATTTTACGTTTCTTTCATTTTTGGGAAAGGCAAATTCAAAACGATACGTACTTGTCCCAATGCATCTCCTCCAAATGTATGTGTTGGGGACGGGTAGTCGGGCCAAAAAGTAACGCTTATTGGTACATTTTGTGCCACGCAAATCTTGTAAGTTCAATATTCAGTTTATAAGTATTATAAGCTGTTGATTCTATGCGTGTCTAATATATTTGTATGTATTTACATATATAATTTCTATGGCTCTTTTCGTTAAGTGCGGCCAGCCGGCATTTACCTTAGAGAGCTTCTCATGATCACATTTCATCATTCCACATCAAAATTGGAATTTTCAAAAATCCGATTTTTTTCGGTCCCAAGACCCTGCTTGCAACCGAACAGTTTTTTGTCAAAAACTTCAACGATTTATACACCGGTTGACACAGTTTGTCATTGTCCTGAGTTTAATGGTGTAAAATTTATCGCTATCTGCAAAATACATATTTATATAATTGGTTAATTTTACACCATTCGACTCAGCTCGACAAACAGCTTCGAAGGTAAATAAATTGGTGAACTTCTTGGCATTTTTTTCGTTTTTAAAAAAGGGCCTTTGTAATGAAAAGAAATGCTTTTTTGAAAAATTCAAATTTTCATGTGAAATGTTTATAGGAACTAACGATATCCCGAAGCCAGGATTTTAACCGGTGACAGTCGGGGCCAGAAAAACACTAAAATACAAATTTCATGTACCTTTTGCGTAAGCATCTACCTGGGACTCCTGGGAGCACGATACCGTTTTTATCATATTGCAATTTCGGTTAAAATAAGATTCACAATTAGTTATGATTAATTAGATTCACAATTAGTTATGTTTCTGATTAGAAATTTAAAATATTGTAACGCGCGAACATTTCATTTCTCATTCCAATATTTATACTCTTGCTGTTCCCATTGCGCTTCCGATATAATCTGGTTTCGTTTTACACCCTGCTTAGATTTTTTGGTTTTGTTCATTAATAAGAGCTCACGAGGAATACAAATATGCAAGAATTTTCAAATTCTTCCATTTTTTGCGCGCAATTTATTTGAGTGATATATGGATAACAATGACAGCTATAGAATAAAAGGTTTGAAGAAAGATTTTCGCCATGCCTAGCCTTATATTGTTTCAATAGTGAAGTAGCAGTTTGTGCAAAATAAGTTTAGAGTTCTATTTTAGATACTTTATTTACAAAAATCAGCGGACGAAGTTTGGAAAATTTTTAACCGTGCAGTGCCTCCGAAATTTTTACCGTTCAGGTGAGTACAATGGTGTTATAAACTGATTCAGGTTTTGGGTGTGCATTTCGCTGAAAATATGTTCTACATCTAAGTCGTCAGTGTGTGAATTATTCATTGTTTCGTGGCATCTCACACTATTACCAGGTTTGATTGTTTTTGAGTTGAGGATATATATGTAACTACGACATTTATTATGATGTGCATTGTACTGTCAAAACATTCACACAAAAATGAATAGTAACGTTATTGTGTTTTCATAATATAAGGGACGCTTCGATCGGTCCGTCAACGTATGATTTGGTTTTACGTGATGTTTTTCGCGCTGTAGAAAAAGCTGTAAAATACAAATGGTTGGATTTTGATGCATTCGATGTTGATGAATATGAATATTATGAGGTATCTATGCTAATTTGAATTATGTATGTATAGTATATATGACTTTGCGCAGTGAGCATATTACGACGGTCTTGCAAGGTTATTTTTTTCCGGCACACAACGTCCGAATTAAAAACGCACTACTGGCAGGGTATAAATTAGTCTGTCTTGATTATCAGCTGGTCTTGGACTAGCTTCTTTAGCTCTGGTAGATTTGCAAACAGAGATCAAAACTCAGAACCCATGCTATCAACTTCAGCGGTTTTGGTTTTGGTCTTTGATCGATACCTCTCATCCGTTTTCTGGATATTGGATATTTGTAGTTTTGAAGTACTGAATTCCATAATCGAAACGGTGCTGGTATTTTAGAGAAATAAAGAAATCGTTAATATCAATAGACAGCTGAGTTACTATATATTGTTTGCATGTTTTAGAAAGTCCAATCCGGTGATCTGAACTGGTTAATTCCGAACAAAATTTTAGCTTTCTGCGGACCACACAACAAAGCCACAGTTGAAGGAGGTACGTTAGCTATGTTTTTAGGAGTTTCGTCAATGGATTGTATATGTGCCAATTTGCTTGTCATAAGTCGTTATTGAATGAGTTGTAAAAGCGGTGTTTATCAAATTTTCGCTCTGTCTTGGCTAATTAATCAAATAACATTTCATACTGTAAAGATAAGTAAGTAATTGTGTTTTTGTTTAGAAAAACATTCTTGCTAGCATCTTTCTGGAAAGCTTTCGAGATCAAAAGTATTGGAAAAAGTTTGGAATTTTTCGCAATTTTTTTGTGTTTTTAGCAGTTTTTTTATTAAATTCGCTATTTCGAAACCTATGTTTCTTGTATTTTTGTTATTATGAGTATAATTTCAGACCATAGGGATGTTTTAGGCGTTTAGGCGTAACATTGGGGATTTGATGAGTTAATGATGCCCCCCACACACACTAGCGAAATGCCAACGCTTTATGTTATAAATTTTATAGAAATTTGTAGAAATGATAACTCAGTCATGTTTCGCACTCATATTGAACAGTAGTTGTGTTTCTAGCCTTATTGTGTTACGACAGGCGCAGTTGTTGTAGGAGATAATTCTGAAAAATTATCTCAAAACCAGCCAGTTGGTTTTTAAATTGTTACGTGATATTTTTTAAACTGAACATACATAGTAATACATGCGTAATATGTGTTTTGTTGTGTAATGTTAACATCATACACGTGTTGTTTCTGAGTACAGTAGTAAACGAGAGACAAATTTTGTAATAGTAAGCGTCATATAAACAAAGGGGCGTGCTCGAATTGAACAACATAAAGGGTATTGTGTTACAGAGCTTGCAGCGAGGTGCGAAAATTTTGCTAGAACTGTAAAGCGTGACGTTTTTAGCACACGGCAGAATTCTTAAAGATATTTTTGGCAAGCCGGTCATCAAACTAACCAAATGGCGAAGTTATAGTAATTTTTGTCACAATATAGGTTTGTAAGATAAAAAATGGCCAGGTCTCTATCTACATTTTCTCTAGTTTCTGGGGCCGTTCATTGTATATCAATACGTACGACAGTGCTACCTGATATGAAAAAAATGACACGCATTTTGTAGCTTTTCGTATGATTGGTTTTGTTGGGTTCCATTACAGAAAGAGTTAATGGAAACACGCACCTTTTAAAAAATGTGTTCTTCGGCCAAATTTTTATATTAAAATGTCTACTGACTACTGGCAAATTTTCTCTGCGAAATTAATGCGCTTGTTTGGAAACCAGGCACCTCTTGACCGCCCTCTCAGTATGTCACTGGTGATGTTTCTATATCATGTGGATTAAGACGATTTTCAAAATTTACAACTTAAACTCTAATTACTGCAAAATAATTGTGCGAAACGCCGTTGCATTTACAAAACATTTCTCTTGTTACGGCTTATAATGACCACTTTATGCATGTAAAGTTGGTAGGCTTTACCCGTGGAATTGAAATATGCTGATATACGGTTACGTCCCTTTTGCCGATGCAGATATCGATTATTATTTTGAAAATTTGCCGATCTCGATGCTGATGAAATGTACCTGTTGTCATTAACGCAGATTAATCAGCACATAACTTAATCTTAACTATTGTGAAGATAAAATCATATTAATTTTTAGGTTATCACTATCATGCACCAGAGACATATTTTGAATATTTCCGTGCGAACAATGTAACAACTATTGTGCGATTGAACAAGAAAATGTACGATGCTAAACGATTTGTATCTGCTGGATTCGAGCATTACGATTTGTTTTTTATTGACGGTTCCACGCCACCGGACTCGATAATGTACGAATTTATTGACATTGTTGAAAAAGCGCCTGGTGCGGTTGCCATTCACTGTAAAGGTAGGTTCTTTGAGGGACTTTAGTTATCAGTCCCTGCTGAATTTAAAAACTATAAACCGTGGATCGCTAAGTTTATAATCCAACATTTTATTGAAGTTAGACTATCATAATGTAATACATGTAAGATAGAAATGTAGACTGGTCCGAACAAGATTTTAGCGGAAATATTCGTGGTTGGTACTGGCAAGATTTATATGGAATGGGCGCAGTGTGCAGGACAGACGTATTCTTTCTCGTCCGCATTATAATGATGTACGTTTTCGTTCAAGTTCGTGGGCTGGAAATTATATAGGCAGCATTGCATGATTAACTGGGAACTCCGATTTCGGTTAGGATTCTATTCATAACGATCCTGGCATCCTACAGTTTCGATTCCGATCTAGTTCTGTTCCTTGCTTTTTAACACCGAGGCACGTTGTGTTACGAATGTGTGAAATGATGCGTGATTTGTTACGTATATGTTTCTGATAATAATATTGATATTGCAGCTGGCCTTGGCCGCACCGGTACATTAATTGCTTGCTGGATGATGAAACATTTTCACATGACAGCTGCGGAATGTATTGCATGGTGTCGGATTTGTCGACCGGGTTCAATAATTGGACCACAACAAGAATGGCTCATCAAGTGAGATCATACATTTTGATGTTTTTGCAATAACAAATAATTACAAACCTATTATGCAATGTGCACGGCGAAGCCAGGGTATTGGAATGTGGTGGTTGCGTTCTATATAAACTTCGAAGGGTTTTTTCTGTGTTGCCAACTTGGAAAGTTTGCAAAACCACTGGACAAAAGTCGCAACAGTTCGTTTGACCACTGTCCAGTAGCCCCAAACCTGGCTACGCCCTTTTGTGATGTGGTTCTGGCATTAACGCATTTAATTTTTCAAATTCAATAATTCAAGCCTAGTTTTTAAAAGTTCACTATGGGCGAACGTTGTTATTCAAAAGATTTACACACGCGCGGAGCTATTTTAATTGAATGTGTATTGCTGTTAAATTAGTATAAAGTTTTATTTCTTGTAATTTATGTTTAGCAAGCAACCACATCTCATGCGGCTCGGTGAAATAATGCGTATTGACACTAAAGACAAAGAAAAATTGTTGACAAATTCTGGTAGCGATGGAGGGACAACAGCGTTCCAACCGTCGCAATCAGTGTCAAATATGGCAGACACGAAAGTGAAAACTCTAAAGCACTCCATTTCTCAAGACGCTTCTACTGTCGCTGGCGGGCTCAAGGCAGTCGAACACACGGGCGATGATTACTTAGCTACCTCAACGACAGAAATTGGCGGGGATGCCGACGAAATGCGGGGAAAAATACTAACAGTGCTGGGTGCACCGCTGCCAAAATCGCATCCGAAGGGTTCCGTATCATATTCATCGTTAAACTCGGCACCAGTAGGTTCTGCCGCATCAACACCGAAAAATGGCGCCGTGACAGGGTTAACACATGGAGTTGATGTGATAAGGTTAGGTTATAATAATAATAATAATAATAATAATAACACTTATAATCCAGGTATTGGCCGCGGAGCTCGTGGCTCGGTGATAGCGGGTTCACTCAACTCAACTAATCTAAATAATGACATAGCTAATAACAACATCGACGAGCGTGCAGGCGCGCAGCGATTGAGTGAAACACAAACGGTGCTGGGTAGTGTCGAGGGTACTCGCATAAAGACAAGACGGCTTAGCAGCGATGAGATTGGTGGTAATATTGCTTCGGCTGCTGAAAATAGTTCCAATCTGTTTCATGCAAGTGTTCATCAAGCCAGGAATTCAAATACTGCGGCTACACGGCGGGATGGTGGCCGTAGTAACGCTAGCAGATTGCAAGAAACTGCGGACTCTGATAGGAATATTGAGGTGAGCTGTAGAGTTAAAGTTTTCTTAGGAGACGTTGATATAAACTGGCGAATCGTGTAATATATAATGCAGGGACAAATATATAAACTGATTCATACATGCAGCTCGAAGCTTTCTGGTATGTATGAATTAATGGTTTGGATAGCAACACTTATAGTTTTGTTCGCTGAAAACTGATAATGCTTTGTGGATATTGTGCTGTGGAAAAAACCTGTTTAGTGTAAGCAAATGTTTTTGGGGATATATCATTATTATTCAACGCATATTTCAGCTATTTTTGTCGTGACCTTGTTTTTAGACTGTTCCGCAAGGTGGTTTGAGTCAAGGCGATCGTCTGCTTCAAATCAAAGCTACGAGGCGTCGTTCGCGATCGTCTAAACCTTCAATATCTGCTGCTGGTGCTCTGCAACCGAATGCGTCGATGACAAGAAGTGTAACGGTGACGCAATCAGCTCAGTTAACAAACAGTGATCGGTAAGCAAGTACGGGTGTGGATACTTATTGGGTACACGGTACACGGCATACTGATTGAGTGTAGATTAAGTTTTGTGTGATTACATCGACATGAAAATGTAGTAATTAACCAGTGTAAAACATGATAACAGAGAACGCTAGCCAAATCGAGGTAGCTAAGTAATCGTGTGCAGCTCACTGATAATAAAAATCGAAAACAGTTATAATTAACCGTTTGCAATGTTTATTAACAAATAGTTGGAAGGATGAGTTGTACGATAATTTCTATTGATAGTATTTTGATATGTGAACTAAACGCAGCTCACAAAACACCATTGATTGAAACCTCGCGGTGGTAAAAAATTTCAAAACAGTGCCGTATTTGATGCTTGCCTGCTGATCTGATACGAAACTTTCTGTATTATCTAACCATCCGAATTAATACGTTTGGTAGTTTGTTAAGAGCACTCTAATAATGCAAAAAATTTGTTTCACGCATACTTCGTGTCTAATTAACGTTATAGTGAGGTATAACTGACAGCACTAGTGAGAGATGAAAGAAACTGGTCATTTTATAGTGATTATGATAGTCTTGGATGGAAAGGTCTCGGTTTTCTGTTTATCTCGGACTCGCTTTCTAGTCGGGATATGTCTACAAACCTAGACCGAATACTCCGATACTTCGAAGTTATAAAAAAGAATAAATTAAGGATTATGTATTAAAGCTGGCCCCGGTTAGGCTCTGGCAAATAATGTGTTTGCCCGGTGTATTGGCCAGGTCGCAAGGTATCTCTACTACGAACCAGGGATCCACCGGAATTTCTGTAAAAATGCATTCAACCAGAATTTCTACGCTACGAACATAGTCGCCGGTTGCCTGGTCTGAGTTTCTGTTTAACTTATACAACGGATTCTCGAATAATCTGCTTAATGAGTGCTCTGATACATCCCTGTAGCTTGCTTTTACGCTTTTTTCTCTTTATGGCATTATTGGGATTCGGTTCTTAATCACATTCCGAAAGTTAGCTACACTTTAGCAATGGGTGCCATTTTATGCCTTAGTTGAAAATATTTATAATTGTGGAGCAGTGGCGCGGCTTATTTCGTAACAGGAACATGAGGTTTTTGCCTTTTGGTACTTCGCGTAATTTAAAAGGCGAAACAATAATTCGTAAATTTTTTAATATGTTCTTAGCTGGTGAGACGTGCGCTTAATGCTAGGGCACATTTAGGCTACTGGAAGCTTATTACTGGAATGGTTTCTGTTTTTATGGGTTCCGCCTTTCTTCTTTTCGCTTTCAAACTTTGTTTACATCAGTAGTTGCTTTGCAGCCGATCTTCTACGCGTCAACTAAACAGGCATCACAAAGCACCATCGCCGTCCTCAAAAGGTACCAGTGTTACTCCGCCGCGTAAAGTTAGCCGCCGCACAGCAACAGTTTCGGCGAGAAAACCGGGTAATCAATTATCGGGTGGTACAAAGATGGAGGAACAATCGATTCCTGCAAGCGGGCCTCGCCGTTACGTACCACTGTCGGCTCCGCAAGACCGACTGCTTCATCAACAAGACCTGTCGGAAACCGCCTTACATGCGCATAATGTTGCCGATAATACTAATAAACATAATTGTAATAATAACAATAATAATAATAATAATAATAATAATAATAATAATAATAATAATAATAATAATAATAATAATAATGGCGTCACAGCTGTGGAAATTATCGATACAACAAAGCAAACTGCCAGTGCGATTACCAACAGGATTTTGCGTCGAAGCCAAGACAGCGAGTCGCGTACGCGAAATCAAAATTCAAGCACCTTTTGCACTGAAATTAATTCGTTGATGGCCGGAACTTCCCGAGGACCTCATGAACGAATGATACCTTCAGGCGTGTTTGAAGCCACAACTGGATCAATGCCACCTCCAACTGATTATGGGAACAGCAACATTGAATTATCAAACCCCAGAGTAGACAGATCGAACGACAGAATCGTGGGTCAGAGCGGAAATCCCGGATACCAACAAGGGATGTATCAAAGCAACAGTGGCAGACCTACTAGACAGCGTTCGCAGCAGCATGTATTCCGTACTGGTCTGGCTCAAAAATCCAAACGTCAGACTTTGCCTTGTAAACTAGGTGGCGTGCGTGAATATGACAGTAATGCCAAAATCAATGGGCCAAATAACATTTGTTCTCGTGGTAATTCTGCAATTGCGTCTGCGAATGCATCGTGTTCGTCAAAAGAAGATCAGCTGTCAACGTCGTACTTTGCGGAACATTCCCAACATGACCATACCTATGGCGTTGTTGACAACAACAACAACAACAACAACTCCAGTTTAATAGCTGATCCTAATGACAAATTGAAGCGACAACTTGGTACAACTTGCATTCAGAGTGCCAGTTGTAGTGAACAACCAGCTGGGCTGGCGAATGCCTATCATGGCTATCGGCTTCGACGTGCTGGCAAAATGGCAGATTTCAAAAACGATCACTCTGAACAACGTATAACACCATCGTTCCATAACGCTGAAACCGGTAGGAAAAATAGTCGCCGTCGAAATAGTTCTGGTGTTGTTGCAGACAGCTTCTCTGCTGATCCTGTGGTACGTAACATTACTGTTGGTGGGATGTACAACCCCTATGGCGTTAGAAACCCGTCGTCAAGGAGCCCTGTTAGGACGAGAGAGCAGGATCGTGGTAAACAAGGAAGTCGTGGATGTGGACAACCTTTAGCTAGAAGTTATACGTACAGCGGAATTGCAGTAGCACCAGCAGCTGATGCTAAATCTTCCAACACCAGGATCAATAACGCAAGCGGACGTGGATGGCCGCTTGCTCAAAGGTAAGCTAACTCTCTTAATAACATGATTACGCTGCTATCGGATACTTACTTTCTGAGTACAAGCTTGCTAAAGCTGGTAAAATGTTCTATATACGTATGCCTGATTTGAACTTGACTTTTCGGAGCAGGTGAACGAAAGAAATCGAAGATAAAAATTTGGATTGTTTTTTAATTATGGAATTTACAGTCATAATCTGGTAGCTTGGTCTCTCGTCTCCTAGTTGAGCACAATGTAACATTAACACCAATAATTTGCATTATACTAACATTAGTTAAATTCGTAAATACGAAAGATTTGAACGAGTTCAACATCATCCAATTTTGATATTAATTTTGTTGGATTTGGCTTAATAGTATACAGTTGTATACTTAGCAGCATTGTTGGCTTATAAAATTTCTGATTCAGTTTCTCAATGAGCAAATACGGTTTGGATTCGGTTTTAAAAAACTGCCGAAGAGCGGTTTGGAAATTAAGTGACAGGTAGAATAAGTAGTATTCGGAAAAGTTTTTAGGATTTGCGAGTGCGAGTCAAGCTAAAAATTTCTGATACTTAAATATACGGTTTAAGGTTATGGTGTTTCAAAAATGAAATTTCTGACTCGAACTTGGACTCGATGCCAATAGTTGTATTGCTTTTGGTGGGAAATTGTGCATCGATTTACGTTACAATCAGTGCTTAATATGAATATAAAGCTACAATTCCAAACTTATGGTGCATGAATAGTATGTACCTTTTAAGGTGCAACCGGATACGTCCCCGCAAGAAATTGACATCCGGCTCGGGCTAAAATATTCTACACTGCCGCGCCGGATATTTCTTGGTTGGGAAGTATAACATAACACGGTTACACTATTATTTATGACCAAACTAGTTTATTTCGCTCGGAATTTTGCTCGAAATGACAAAAATCAATACTTCAAGAGGTTGAGTTAATATTAAAACTCTTGCAGAACGCAAAACTGTAACGTATTGATGTAGCTACTCTATTGGAGTGATTAAATTTAATTTTTGTAAATATGCACTTAAATATCCGGCTCCGGCTTTGGTGTTTTTCGGTATCCGGTCGAACACTATTACATTTACTGTGCTTGCTTAGTTGATTGTTGGGCATTATGCTTTGCAGCATTTACTTAAATGGGAATGCATTTGGGCGCAGGTAATGATATATTCAATGGCAGGCGAGCAGGTGTAAGCGTTTTGGCCAAGGCATTAGAGCCTATTGGCGTTACTGCACTTTTCAACAAGTTGCCACATTCTTAATTTTGTGTAGCACCTGTTCCCAGTTAGCAATAGGTTCTGAAACATGCAAACTGGGAAAGTTGTAAATGTAATTACGTACGCGTAGAGTAGCAGGATGTGCAATAAAATTGTTATATAATTTTGAAGCTCGTAATAAATGGTTTAAAATTTACGTAACCTATCAAATTTTATGGTCAGTTTCACGGCCTCCTGGAATGTTGTGGGATGTCCCGTCCAGTGGCGTACTGCACCGTACCGTGCGCGAATTGCTATGCCGGCTGATGATGGATGTAGACGCGTGACATAGGAAATTGCTCCGATGTACTGAACAGGGCTGTAACAGTTGTATGAGCTTATTCCTAAGTTTAAGCGTAACAATAAGCCTATATCTAAGCCTAACCCTAATCAAAAAATAATCTGAAGCCAGGGTGCAATCGGAATTCTGATTCCGATTTGAATTCCGATTCAAAACGAGTTCCGATTCCGTTCGCACAATCAATCGGAGTCGGAATTTCCACATTTTAATTATAGACCTACTTGTTGTGATATTTTGTATAAAAATTCTGCACCATTATTTTATCTATTATATTTTTTTCGATGAGTTAACTTATCAATAATTGACTGGTGTTTAGTTTTACAGAGTCAAAAAAATGATTGCCAATTTGGGCATGCGACCTTTTTGAGAATTGTTACGAAATTTGTAGTTCCGATTCCGGTATAAATGTGATGTTCCGATTCCGGTATAAATTTGATGTTCCGATTACGGTATCAATTTGCTGTTCCGATTTCTATTGTCTGAAGTTAACCTTTACTCTACTGAAGTCCCTCTCAAAAAATCAGTGCATGTATTTGTGAAAATGTAAGACGTATGCAGGTGTAATGAATTTTGAATTTCTTAACTACGACACCGCGTTAAAATCACCAGAGCCACCTCAATCAAACGGGGTTGGTCGTTGCTCTTTATACCACCCGACAGCTACAAATAACAAAAAAGATTAATTAGACAGTGCTTTGCTTTATGTATTTCATTATTTGTTTTTCAGAGGCAAACAATCGTCCACTAACTCGGCGACATCAATTGGAATGTCACTACGAAGCCGCATCCGTATTGGAAACAGTTCCACCAAAAGTTTTAGCACCGCAAAATTGCATAAATGATTTAAGTATTGTTGTTGTTGTTGTTGTTGTTTTTATTATTTGTTTGTTTTTTTGAACAATGTAACGTACGTAGTTAACAAGGGCACAGCCAGGATTTACTTTAATTTCAGAAGGATGTCACTCAATGGTAAAGTATTTCAAGTGAACGTCGCGAGCGAGAAACAAAATTATGACTCTGAGAATCCAGTAAGTTATTCTAAATCGTTTAACAGAGCCTTTAGTCGTCGTCTCCACAAATTTCAAGACGGGATATTAATGCCGTATTTCCTGTGTTTTGTACGCCCCTGCTAGTTATCAGGTCGCCGACGTATGTTTTACGCTGCAAAAAATGGTAAGTCAAATTGGCTCTTTTCGAAATAGGCTCTACGGGACTACACAAACTGAGTCAAATTCGACTCCGCTATAGTTGAATTCGATTTGACTCACCATTTTTTGCAGTGTAGTTGTAGCTCATGTTGATTTGATTTTAGGCATTAATAAGTATAACCTGTATAGGTTATTTTGCTTATGCATGGGAAAATAACAGTAGTATGCATTCTGTATTGGAGAACGTTAGGTATCTTGCAATGGCGAAGCTATCCTAAAAATTTGTAGTTTTTTTTAGTAATTTTTGTTAAGTATCGCTTAAACTAGCTGTAAGTAAAAAACGGCTTCGGAAGATGTTTTGCATATTTCAGTTTCTCATTATCTGCTCGAACTATCGTGCGCCTTAACACATGCGTAGGTTTGGGCTAGTCTTAGGCTTAGGCTTCAGGGTCGTTATGTGTCGAGAAAAGTAAGCAAGTATATATTATCGTTTTTTAAACGAATCATTAGTTTTACAGCGAGAATTGTTGGAGTAAATTTTTAGATGAAGGCTAGAGTTGCGCTATACTTGACTGAGCTTTTAATAAAAAGTTTTACAGCGGCGGCGTGCGGCAAAGTTTATACCGTGACGCGCAGCGGCGTACGGCGAGTATAGCGCAACCCTAAGAGTTTTCGAATTTTGAAATTGAGCTTTTGATAGCATATACTTTATTTTGTGTTCGGTCTCTTGTCGATGTCACATGTGCAAATTGTTTTATTATTTTTATTTTTTTATTATTGCATTGCATATATTAATGCATGATTTGTTTTATTTTGTATTATATCTACATAACCATTTCGTTGGTGTATTGCGTCTGTATTTAATATGTGGTGCATATATATGTTGCATGGCTCGTTTTAGCTATGTTTTTGTTGTTTTCTGTAAATAATCATTTTGTACAGTATGGTGTCTAGCGGCGTTGAAGTTCATTTTGATTCAGTGTGCTTCATACTGAAGCTAAAAAGCATCGGTGCGTTTCACACTGAAGCCAAAAAAGCTTCAGTGTTCATCACACTGCACCGTCAAAACTCACTTGGTGTACGCATGATATTGTGGAATTTGCGTTACGTAATTTAAGCGCCGTGAATCGTGTTTGAACTCGAAACTGGGAAATGCATTGGCAGCTTTCAGCGGAATCGGAGTTAGAAATTCCACGATTGTGTGAAATGTAACGTTAATAAAGAATATGTTTCGGCGATTCATAGTGTACAAAGCAAAAAACAATATAGAGAAAGAAAGTCGTTTTAGTGTTTACCCTGTATCACATAATTATGATAGATGTATTGTTTCAATTTCCGACAGCTTACAACTGTTTTTTTTATTTTTGAATTTAAACGTTCATCATTAGCATGTTTATTGGTTCCAACCGATAGAAGGTATATATATAAATGTTTGATTCGGAATTCGAAAACAACTGACAGTGATGGGCGGTCCGAGACCGAGACAGCGACCGGCCAAGCGGTCTTGGTCAATTTTTGGTCATCACCGACAAAAATTTAAATTTCGAAAATAAATTATTTATGAGGCTTTTTTCGTGGTTTTCAGTGAGCACACTTAAGTTTTGAAAGTAATTCCTAAGTATAACCTTGCGTTATCGGTCAAGCTTTTGATGCAAGACAAATAAACGTTTAATTCAATTGAAATTGGAACTAGTTTTGGATTGAAATTCTAATCGCAAACGTGGATTTCGTTTTCACCATGTGTTTGAGAGTCCCAAATTCTACGTTTAGGTCTTCTCTTGTGAGATTAAAACTTTCACAAATTGGTTTTACGAATGCTACTAAATTTCAATCTATCAACGTTTCCATGGGAATAGAAAATTTTACGGTTTTTAGTCTAATAATTCATGGTTAGTCAATAGTTTAAAAACAAGAGTGTAGTTGAATTTATGGTTTTATATAGGGTTAAGTTGGCTAAAATTCATTTAATCGAAGTTTGGCTCGTTTTCTTTCGGCATTCGGTATATTTGCGTTATTCGATTAACAAATGTATACAAATCTGCTAATATATTATGCATCTGTATATACACGTATATATACAATACATAATACAGATATATATACAAATGTAATATATATTATTTTATATCTTTGTGTAGGTGTAGTAGTGGATAGTAAGTTTGAGCTCATGTACACATGAGGAGCGCAACGTTTTTCTGCGGGACTGTAATAGAGTACGCTTAAGCTTTAGACAAATTTTTGGGTAGGCTTAGATATAAGCTCACTGTTACGCTTAGGCTTAGGAATATGCTTATACTACTGTAACAGCCCTGCTATATCGACTGGACGTAAGTCGTTGCCAGTGGTAAAAACGACAAAATTATGTAATGTTGGTTTCTAGTCCTAGAGCTAGCTGGATATGAAAAGCTTATTTCTGCGTTGATTAGTAGTTCTTATTCTATCGTGACAAATTAATCAGGCATTCAGAAACTGATATTTTGTGGTCAAAACTGTATCAGTATTACCACCTTCACTCCCATCCATGGATCGCAAATACGGTCACTGAGACCGATGTTACTTTTAGGGCCGTCGCGGTTTCTGGTGGGTCTGTAAAAGAGTATGCTTAGATTCTAGACTCTAGACAGTTTTTGCTTTGACGTAGGAGTACACTTGTTTGAACGCTTAGGAATATGCTTTACCTACTGTTTACGGGCCTAAAAGTAACATTGGCCCTGATTAACGTGACAGTCGTGCGTAGATATTTCACTTTATTTGCGTACATTCATAATTTTGTTCATGTTAATATAGCAATACGCTTTATACGGTGTAGTCTTTATCTGCAAATATATTTTCCCTTGTACGGTAGTTCGTTGTATTGCATTATTAACCAATGATGTCACTTATTTGGTTCACTGTGTATATACTAAATCAACTGTGAAACATTATAGGGCCTAAGAGGGGGTCCTCATTTTGAGTACCAGTCAATAGGAGTTCGCATTCCTAATAAGAGTCCGTTAGCGGCGTAAGCGGATAGTGTCCCTAAACCCTAATTAGAGTCCATAAATGTCAATTATCGCTAATTGTAGCGCATAAAAACCTACAGGCCCAAATAATTTGAGTTCGAAACTTTAAAGCGTACTTAAATTTTGAAAATACATTCGTAAGTATAACCTTGCATTATCACTCAAGCTATTGACACAAGACAAATAAACGGAGCGTGGGTTAAAAGTAAAAAAGAGTCCGTAACCGAATAACAGGGGGCTCCGTCTGGAGAGACCAAATAAATATCACCCCCCTTTATTCGGGTCACTACAGTATGTTGATTTGGCTGTATATAGATATCTATAGCGAATCTTATCAGATCATGTGTAGCAGGGTACTGCCGGAGGTCTGCTACTGGATTTGGCAGAAAATCGACCCCCGGTTCTGGACGATGTGTTTCGTTTAAACTTTTGGTATATCTTAGAGGAAAAATTGCCAAGATTCCATAAAATATAAGCGATCTTGCAAATTTTGTTGGCCTACTTATTTTTCACCTCCGGTCTCACCCTGATGCATAGATCAGGGGCGGTTCGTTTTTTAACTAGACTGCTATGTAATAGCTTAAACTTTAAATTATTTTTGCTTAGGTATTGGTTATGCGTTTACTACTATTACGGCCCTGATCTATGTATTGTCCAAGTTAACCGAGTTTTAGCTATAAATCCTTTCGTAGATAAGATATTTTATTCAACTCTTTTCATTTTGGGTGTTTTGGTTTTACCCTTTTCATTGCGTGATGGTGTTACTGTTGTTTTACTCACAAAAATAACTTTATGCGTATAAAGGTTAAAAGGACTCTTGTTTTACTTCATGTATTATACGACATTAAACACTGGTGGCATGGTTTACTTGATTTTGAGTGCTATAGCTGTTATCTTGACGTGGTTAAACAAGCTTACTACCAGACTCGTGCGCGTACATTTCTAAGTACAAGCGCAGGACTTAAAACTACTTACATTACTTTAATTAGCCATGTTAATTATAAGGGCTTGCCTACTGAGAGACTGGAAAACTTCGACTTTTTCTAAGCAAGCTTTTGTAGACGCGAAATAAACGTATACAAAAACTATTTCGGAACAAATTCGTAAACGAATATAACAAGTGGGGTATCCCTGAAGAGGCGAAACATATATCAGTCCCTCATGTTATTCGAGTAACTATAACTACGGAATACTACAGTTTTGAATATTGCTACAGTATTGACCCGAATAAGAGGGGGTTTCCCCATTTTGAGTCCCGATCAATAAGAGTCCGTATCTCTAATAAGATTCCGTCCATAAATGTCAATTATTCCTAATTGTAGCACATAAATGACTCCAGAACCAAATAATTTGACTTCGAAACATTAAAGCGTACTTAAGTTTTGAAAGTACATTCCTACGTATAACCTTGCACTATCGCTCAAGCTATTGACACAACACAAATGTTTAATTCAACGGATAGTTGCAGTACCGGATATATCATTAACGAAGGGTGGCGAAGCGTAAGTTCCACATTGCGGACGCAGCCGCCATAGCACAGATTTTAACAATTCTACGCCCTGTAGCAACGCCTAAGCCTAACTTAAGTTCTAAGAGAGACTAGGTGGAGCCAGGGACTCCCTTAAGGTGTGGTTTTGATATTTGGTTTTATTTTGAGTTTTAGTTTTTAGTTTGAAAAAGGTTTAAGAGTGGCAGAGCCACCTACAGTCCGTAACCGAATAACAAGGGGGGTATCCTCTGGAGAGGCCAAATAAATATCAGTCCCCCTCTTATTCGGGTCAATACAGTACGCATAATTTCGACATTCTTTTCGAACTCTACTCAAAACGTTCATCAACCAAATAAAAGTGAATTGTGTATTTCAAATGGGTCAAATCACGGGTAGATGACAACCAGAGTGCAATGTGTCACTATGAACAAAAAAAATCGACACTGCAATTTCCCTTAATGTGACGTTCAACGTTGAAGTCTAAATTTAAATACTTTGTCCCGGGTAGCTGTACAGGGTGTAATCGGATATTCGTTTCCGGTAAAACCGGTGTCCGTTTACCTTACAGAAATTACGAAATTCTTCAAAATTATAACAATACGGTGCATCCGCCATTTCTTCTTTAAAAATTTAAAAACCCGGTGAATATTTGCATGCCACAATTGTGTTGGCAGAAAAATAACATCTTTGAAACTTTTATACTTCAATTATATACGTTTTTTGTTTGTGTTTCCTTTATTTTGATCAGTATCCGTTTCCGTTATTTTTACTATCCGTTTACACTTTGGTACTGGACATTCGTGTTTTTCACAATGAATCACAACATTCAATATCAAAAATTAGTGTTAAAGATTTTTATCACCGGAAACCACAGGAATGAAAGGCAGTATCACTTCAAGTTATATATGCTCGAACGATTCCTTTAACTTCTACACGGCAAATCGGACATTGGCTCATTGCTGGCGCACATTCTGGACAAGAAACCATGTGACCACACGGAAGAAAAACAATGCTGACCTGTAAAATTAAAATACTGCAATTTGCTTAGTCCCCACCCCACACTAGTGTTGATATAATACAAGGCGAAAGTTCCCCCACACTGTTTATATTAGTATATTATCACAGGCTTAGGTTTAGGCTTCTTCTGAGGCTTATGCTTAGAGTCAGGTTCGTTATGACGTGTGAGACCTGGGGTGAGAAGACCTATATGCGAGGGGGTTGATTAAACAAGTTCCGAATACGCGGTACTTTGCTTGTAACATGGTACCGGTGTCTACAACTAAAGTCTAGGTAGGGACTCCTATAAGCCACGTGGGAGAATAGAGAATACTTTAGCGAGAGATCAGGGTGGACCACTTATACTTACTTAGATGTCATGCTTGACCATATCAAAAGGAGCAATAATATGTTGAACCTGCCCAAAAATTTCGACCCTGGATAAGGTTTGGACACCTACGTGTAAAATTCTACAACAGCATGCCACCGTGATAAATTTTAGCATCACCTAACATGCTGTGGCAACTACCGGGCCGTGTATACAAAAATTTACTTCCATTCTGTACCTAACGCTTTAAGTTTGACGTGAACAGGATAACAAAAGCTACAACTTACCTCTGCGTCCATGCAAATTTTGCACATCTTCTGTTCTTTCAACAACCGATTTTCTTCCTCTAATGTATCTACGACAGTATCAATCTGTGTCGTTCCACTCGGCTCAGGTTCGCTAGTTTCCAGCTCAGAGTTAATATCTTCTTTTAATCTAAATCATTTATGCTAAATCCTTTAGCTGATTACATTTGACCCAAAATTAACAATTCAAATTGTACAACTGTCAGTCGCGATTCGAGAAGCCAGTAGTTCAACCATAAAACTAACCAATGTACTTCTACACAATAATCACTATAATTTCTGTTATAAACAGACTTCAGAAAGCAAAGCAGTAAAACACGTTTATAAAGAATTACCCAGAATACTAAAAATGTCAGGCAAAATGTTAGGCACCTAATTTGCAACCGACAACGAAATAAGTTAATTTAAGAAAACATACGTTGATTTCTGCAATCTTAAAAGTTCTATTTTATCAATAAACGTTCCAATATTATCAAAACATTCGTAGCCATTGCTTGCAACTGCAGCACATATTAATGCTTCCGAATAACCAAGCGTAAGTGCATCTTGAACAACAGAGTTTGCGATCAGATCCACTACAATTTTGATAAAAATGTATAAGAACAACGCATAAAGTTAATATTATGAAGGAATGCCCGTTAGATGACTCGTAGCATTCCAATCTCCCAGTACGCGGGCCTCTAATGGACCAGAACAATAATAGAAGTCAACAAAGTAACTTGTTGACTTTACCACATTAGCGCTCACCGTTTTATCAGTCCATTTATACAAAAAATACGACTGTACTCTAAAATACATTTTACTTACCTCCCATTACTTGCAGCTCCAACAAAGTTTTCGGCGTCTTTTTAGACTTCAAATGTGCTGGCGTCTGAAAATCACTGTGTAACATTTTAGCACTATTAATACCAGATTCTTTAAACCGAATTCTCCAACAACGAGCCGTATGTGTGACACCATGATACGTACTGTTGCCAAAACACATTCCATTTTCAAATCGAAAGAATGAAAAACTATTAGCTATGTCATTAAACCGATATTTATTTCTGTAAATTCTAGATATTTTCTTACCCTATTCCCAGAGGAAGTCCTTGACCGGGACGAACTTCCACTACCACTTCGTACAGTTCTCGCCCCAGCCACCAACTGTGTAGTTTTTGCCGTTCGTCCTGTCCTAAAACTAAATCCAGAGCTTTGTTCGCCTTGGTTTAGTGTACTGTCATCATCTGTAGGCGCTACCGACGACAAATCTTTGTATTTGGTCAGTACAGTTTGAACGAACGCGTCACCTTTACAACTGCGTACAAATTCACACTTTGGAAAATGACGCGCATGCTCAGTCCACGGATCGTCGTTGGGTACCCAATGGCGAAGACCGCCATCACACTGGAAACACTTGACGGAATCACCGTAACCTAAAATCGATTAATAGAATAACCATTTTATAAGGCTCAAAGTGTGCATTGATTCCAACCAGAAATTAACAGGATCGCCTCTAAGTGAGGGTTCGCTACCGGAAGGCAGGGTGCGACCAGATGTTAATTTACCGGATACCGGATATGGATATTGAATTTTTTATTGGACAAGGAACCGGATATTCTATATGTTATAATAATGTATTTTTTTCGCCGTATTTTTAGCATGCTCAAGGGTTTCGTCTGTTATAAAATTCATAATTGCTGCTGATAAACTGAAATTATTTAATGCAAAAATGCGTTTAACTCTCGCTCGCTTACATAAGTTAAAAATATCTGCTTCAAAACTTGAACTTCTTGACTTGGCCAGAATTAATGTGATCACAGCCAGATATTTATTAAAGACGCTTACTTGTAAAAAGCAATTTTGATATTCGGCACCACAACCGTATGTATACAATATTCGGTAGGTTTATACAGGATACCGAGACCAGATACAGATATCACTTTTTACCAGATGATAAACAAGATCCGGATATCCGGTCGCACCCTGCCGGTGGGATGGATCTCCCACTCTGCAAACATTCTCAGACTTGATTTACCCCTGTTTAAGGTTATATGTTTTTAGCCTTCAAAATTTAACGTTGGATGTCCAGCACACTTTTTTGTCAAATGTTTTACACTTATACTGTAACAGATAAGCGTGTACAGTGTGCTTACATGTTATACAAACAATAAGGCACGTTGAAAGAGATTATCCATTAAAAACTAGGTAATTTTGTCGGGAATGAATATCCCCTGCTCAATAGTCAGCGGGAACAAGCTGGGGTCCTGGTTGAACTCCACCTCTGTCAGAAGACAAGGAATGTCTAGTCATACTGCAAGGGCCAGTATTCCACTGACAACTAACAATAAATAACGATATCACAATAACCGATAGCAGTAGTAAGTAGTCAACGATAGCGACGCCGTCACTCACCCTAGGTTATTCCCCCTTGTACTAGTGTTAATTTAATGGAAGGTAACTGTCCCCCCACACTAGTGTTTTTTCTACGCCAAGCTTAAACCTAAAGCTATTTTATTACGCCAAAAATGATAGCGACATTAAGGAATGAAGAGAGGAAATAACATCCAAAAAAACAATAAATTTGGGTTTATAACCAGTGTGCGATGGAAACTTTCTGACGGTTGGGGTTGAGTAAAATAAGTATATAGCGACTCACCGACATAAAACAACCCAGCGGCGGCAAGTTGTTTCGGCAAATGGGACGAGCATGCAGGCCACGTTTCAAATGAATCAAGACGCGCTTGATATGTTGACATATGTCGGGTGACAGGAGGACGGACAAATATTCCAAGCGACTCAAATTCTTCCGTTGAATTCAGGGTGCGATCTTGGACATTACGTGCTGTTACCACAACGCTGCATGGCTCAACAGTGCGCCCTACACCCGAGGTTGGACCAATCGTTTCTCCACTAGGTGTCACAGCTGTCACTGTCACTACAGACTGGGGGACAGCACCAGTTCGTGATGAGGTGTTCGAAGTTTCTTCAGCAACTGTATTTTCAAAACGATTAGGTGGACGGTTTTGACTATTATTAGCTGTCAATTGGCTCCGAAATGATTGCTGTTGAGAACGATTACGCTCAGTGGTATTATGCTCAATAGTTGCTGCACCTGATGAGGTATTAGTTGAATTATCGGCTGAGGATGTTGCAGTTTCATCACTTACAACTGCAGCTGTGTTCGAGGTTGTTAGTTGCCGTTCAGAAGCAGTTGTTGTCGTTGTTGTTGTTGTTCTCGTTGCTGAATTATTATTGTTGGACGTCACGTGTGATCCGTCTGCACGATGTATATCATTCCAACTAATTGTTGTTATCGGTAAGTTGCATACTTCCTCACCATACATAAACGGACAATTTGGATACAATCGTAAATGCTCAAGTGCAACATCGTCGGACGGTCGCCACTTTCGTAGATATGCGTGACAAAACGCGCACTGTAATAAAATCAATCACAAAAATAATGAAAACTCATTCGAATTTACGCAGTGTCTGTGCGGTTATGCCGGTAAAGGTGCAACCGAATTTAAAAATACAAGAAATGGAACCGGAAACTCAACCTAATACCCGGATTTGCCTATTGAAACTGGAATACTGCTGTTGCAACCAACCTGGCCATAATATCAATATTATTTTACCTTAGGCGTGGTCTTGGTGGGTTCTTTTACACTCGAGGTGTACCGAATTTAAAAATGCCGGAACCGAAACCAGAAAGTGGAATAGTATTACCTGAATGATGTCCCAAACTCTATACTTACATCACACCCACCATTAGTCCAGGCTCATTCCACTTTTTTGTTCACCGACAAAGTTTTTTATATCCCGCTCTTTATCATTATAGCCATAATTAAGCTTGTCGAACCTTAATAAACAACTTGAAATTTGAGCCGAAATACAAGCAATCGGAAAACGAAATAACGTTCATCATTAATATATGCTGCTAACTGTTACTAAAACGAGGCACATCGCGCAAACAATAATGTAAAATATCAACTCTGAATTAATGTTGAGTCACTCGGTTTCAAGATGCAACCGGATATCCCCATAAGGCTCGTGCAAAAGAAATACGATGCTACTGAATGCACGTAAATATCCCACTGTTTACCTTGACTTTGTCACCTTTTCCAGCATAGTAAAACCCGTATCGCGCGAGCTCAGCCGGTGATGCACTTTGACAATCCCATGATTCAGGAAACGATTTGAGGCGATCAATTTCCCGGTGCATATCCACAAGCGCATGCGCTCTAAAACGTTCAAACCGGTATTTATGACCAACTCAATACATCAAACGCAAGCTCAAAATCTGTCTCTCTTCAGTAGTAAAGTTTTAGTATTTAACATCAATCACGTCATTACTGATGCTGCCAGCGAAATGGCGGACCAAATTACAATAATATTTTGTTCACAAAATATTTGACAAAAGTAATTCCAAGTGACGAATATTATGGTCCTGAATGAATAAACATCTATCCGACTGGTTGCCTCCAGGTTTTCTAACGGTACAAAAACTCCAACGAAAACTGATGCAGTCTTTACTAGCACCCCTCAGTTCCACCATAACAACGCATTAAACGAAACACTACATTGGTACATCACAAACCCGTTTTGTTAAAGTGACTTACAACATACCTTGCTCTTGTAACAGAATCATTGTCAACAGGTTCTTGCGTCGAAGAATCAACTTCTTCGACAATCGGTATATTACCAACAGGCTTACCAAGAATAAAACGACAATGTGGAAAGAACCGAGAATGTTCCTGGGCGATGTTATCACCGGCGACCCACTGTTTCATAGCGCCTTTGCAAAACGCGCACTAAAACAAAGAATTATTAAAATAACACAGTGTTGTTAATTTGGTTGTCAACCAAGTGGCTTTGGGCCAAAGACTGTTTACACCAACACAAAACACAATGTGAAGAACAACACTAGTAAACCTGACGGCAAACTGAGTAAAACAGTTACAAAACATCGCGTGCAGTCCGACATGGGGTGCAACCCAGGGTGCCACCGGATATCCGGTTCCGGTTTAATATCCGGCAGAAGCCTATATCCGTATCCGGTTTCGGTGTCCTTTTGGGATTACATTTCCTGGGTGAGTCAAGAAGTTCAAGTTTTGATACGTTTTCAGCAACTTTTAATCAATGTATGCGAGCGAGGGTTTACTGCGTTTTTGCATTAAGCAATTTCAGTTTATCAGCAGCAATTGTGAAAGAGGACCCTATATCAACGACGGTTTTCCAATAATATATTTTTGCTGAAAACTATGTAAAAGGGTAACATTGGTCGCAGACGCAAATATACTTTTAACACACACACACTATATTCTTTGGCACACACTGGTTCTCAAACCCCTGAAAGTGCGAGGGTTACACTTCATGAGCCGAAAAATCTCCAATTATTATAAATGTTTGCCTAATTTCTATTGAATGCCCCAGTACAAACTACTCAGAGGCTTTGATTGCAGTATCATGCCTAAAAATTCAAAATTTGTAATATAAAAAATTTAGCACAAATCAGAAAACAAAAAAATTAAAAACTAACTTTGACTTGGTCGCCTTTTCCAGTGTAATAAAATCCTTGTTTAGCTAACTCGTTAGGTGTTACGTTTGAATTCGGCCACGACTCCGTGAATGTTGCCAACCGGTCTTGTTCTTTTCTTAAATCCAAATCACGAAGTGAATTCCTAAAAATATAATAAACAAAACATAGTAATATAGCACAGGCATTGTATATACAAAAACTGATATACGAAATGGCATTCAGCAATGCTGAAGCTAAGAAATCCACGATTTTATGTATGAATGTAAGAAACATAATAGCGATCTACCCAACAAAATGCAAAAACATAAACTACATATTACAGATATGGTTGTTTTATGTACTTTTGTTTTGGTGCAGTAAGGGTTGCTCCAGCACAGTTAAGTAAAGCACAACCCTAACAGATTTACACTATTCAATAACTGAAAACTAAAAATATATTTTGAAATATTCCAAATTAGATTCCCGATTC
This sequence comes from Enoplolaimus lenunculus, assembly GCA_030248215.1. NCBI lineage: Eukaryota > Metazoa > Nematoda > Enoplea > Enoplida > Thoracostomopsidae > Enoplolaimus > Enoplolaimus lenunculus. Next base: position 65,303 of record JASANG010000406.1, read on the forward strand.
TGCTTGGACATTAAATAGAAGAGAAACACTAAAACACACACGGAATGGTAAAACAATAAGTTTACTCAAGGAACAACAAGTGCAAAAATCAAACTACAACGGTATTACGGGATACATTATTATAAAAAGGAGTTACTGGAACGGGGTCAACGTTCTTATTTTTAAATTTTTATTAATTTTTGTTTAGTAAATATGTTTACACAGCGAAACTCACTGGTTAACAATGCACTACAAACTTTGACGCGTTTTGTAAAATGAAAAATAATGCTAAAAACTTAATAAAAAGGAAAAACTCAGATGTTAACCCTGTTCCAAAATCCCTTTTATTTATTATCTGTGCGCTGATATTTTGAAATTTTAAACTCGAGCGCGAAATTTCTATTTCTCACTCACCCCGATGTTCGACTAGATCTACTTGGCTCAATGGCGGCATCCGTGCTCGCCAATCTGTCGCCAACTATAGCAGATGTTTGAGTATTATGCGTTCCAGGATTAGCTGACGGTCTATCAACGAAATGGACAGAATTACCAGAGTGGGAAGAACGCGGCTGATTTGAAACATCCTCGTCCCGTACTTCGCTGGTCGGCAATTCGAGACCTTCAATGCTAGCGACAGTCTCAGATAGCAGCGTTTGATTTTGTTGTTCAATTGATGCGTCCGTGGGTATGTTGTCACACTGTGAGATGCAAACTGCTGGACGTTTTGTGCTACTTTTTTCGCCAATCGGTTTTGTTTGACTAAGAGAAGTTGATGGTATTTCAACAGCAGACGGTGTATGATACCCAGAATTTGAGGACGTACTCGACGTGGTCCGACTACCTTCGCAACTAGCAACCGGAGCTGGCTTAGACACACGAAGACAAAAGTCTACAAAATTAACAAAGAGATTAAAGGCTGAATTTTAAGCGTTAGAATTCACTGCTTTGAAAGTCATAAGACCTATCACCAACTGGTAATAGGTGCTACACCCATTACGGGCCCATGTCTCAGATGGAACAGATTTAAACAACACAGTCACAGGCAGAATTAATTGCGCAAAACTTGTGACTGCGTCCATTACGTTTGCGTTCTAGCAACAAGCAATCGCGATCACAATCGCAGTTTAGTACGCAAGCGCAATTGCATTGCATTCTGCCCATGAAAGTACTTGAAACGAAAACGGAACTTAGACGTAAAAATACAGATTTTCAGGGATATAACAGAAATACATAGAAAAATTACGAATAAGCATTCACTTCGTCGCCGGAACAGGAACAGGAAGCGGAGAAAAAATTGCAAAGAAATTACATCGCTGAAGTGAATTAATGCTAATTGACCCTAACGCAAGACGAAAATAGCTTATTTCATTACCTGTTACAGTTTTCCAAGCTAACGTATAAAAACATAGTTAGATATTAAAACATGACGAGTTTGAAGGCCAAGGCCAAACACATAATTGTGAAGTGAATATAGCTGTCTTGAAGCACAATTTCTTTAAAATAAATGTTAATTTTTATTTTTAAGCTTAAACTTCATAATAATTGTCAACAAACGGAGCAGCAACAGGTATTGAATTTTTGCAAGAATTTAGTCCGGAACACAAATTCCGGTAGCTCCCTGCAAAATTTTAAACCAAAATTAGCGCGGGGTAGCGGATAACGCAGAACCGCAGTCGTAACCGGGATTCCAACTGCAACATTACATCAATCTTACCTTGGGCATAGTTGGTCACAGGTATGTTGCCACTTTGCGATGGATGTAAAACAAACGGACAGTTTGGGCATCTTGATTTATGAACGGCAACAGCACGATCTTCATACGACCAGCCGCTAGCTTTCGTTCCACACCAAAAACATTTCACTTCATCGCCGCGTCCTACAAAAAATCGAATCAATCACCCCCCAATCCCAAAACAATGGATTGAACGTTTGCCAATTCCATTGCTTCTAGAATCCACAACATGAGGTTATAAAACCTCCCAAAATGAAATCATGGCTATGCCCCTGTAGCCTATATTCAATTTCTTCCTCAATCTGCAGTTATATGTTAATTAGAGGCATGTATACCAGGGTGTAACCGGAATTCCGATTCAAAACGAGTTCCGATTCCGACTCTGAAAGCACAATCAATCGGGATCATAATTTTGAAATTTTACTTTTAATTTTACTTGTTGTGATATGTTCCATAAACATTCTGTAACTTATCCATAATTGATTGTAAATTACGCTTTTACAGAACCTGACATCATTGCCAACTTGTTAATACAACCTATTGAGAATAATTTATTGTTGCCAGTCAACACACACCCTAAAATCAACATTATATTCAACAGTACAAATTATCCGTACAGCCACTAAATTTCTAGTTCCGATTCCGATTCCGCTTACAATTTCGGTATAAATATTTGCTGTTCCGCTTCCGCTTCCGGTATAATCCAGTTCCGCGTTACACCACTGATGTATACGTCGCATTTGTAAGTAGAAACAAGCCACCAACCTTCGTAATAGAATCCAGCTTTGGCCAATTTTTCACAACCAATTGGAACGACATCTGGCCAGCCGTATGTACGAAATGTTTCCAAACGATGTTTTTCGTAGCGCAGATCTGACGCCGCTGCCGTCATTGCTATTACAGCGATCGGGTAGTATGCAAATTGAGATCATAAAATAACGAACAATGATTTGATACATTAATAAACATTACCAACCAATCCTGGTAAACCTGGGAAATTAAATCTGTATTTTAGTTGAATAAACGTAAAACCAAACGGCCCATGGAAAGATCAGGGGCGAAACGTTTTTCTGCGGGACCAGAGTAGAGTAAGCTTAAGCTTTAGACTAATATTTTTGCTGGCCCATGTAAAGATCAGGGGCGAAACGTTTTTCTGCGCGACTAGAATAGAGTAAGCTTAAGCTTTAGACTAATATTTTTGCTGGCCCATGTAAAGATCAGGGGCGAAACGTTTTTCTGCGCGACTAGAATAGAGTAACCTTAAGCTTTAGACTAATACTTTTGCTGGCCCACGTAAAGATAGGGGCGGAACGCTTTTCTGCGGGACTTGAGTAGAGTAAGCTTAAGCTTTAGACTAATTTTTGCTTGGCTTAGGCTTAGGCTTAGACTTAGAAATAAACTTATTTTTATGCTTAGGTTTAGGATTAGGCTTATGAATATGCTTATAGACAGACATTTTGTAAACGTCCAGGGAACAAGCAAATTTTTGTTCTTATATCGGTTAAGCAGTGTTGTTGTTTTGTCAAAACAAATGAGGCTTGAGAACAGTGTTCGGTGACCAGTTGTCGGGCGACGAATTATCGTAGATTCGTTTTGAACGCCATGTTTCTCATTAAGCCAAAATCGTAGCAGTATTGCAAATCAAATATACAGATAAATAGGACAGATAAAAACTGGATGCTCCCAGCAATCGTTAATAAGGACCAAGCCAGGTTATCTTACTCTTCAATCAAACGCGTCGTACTTAACAGCCGTAAATGCCCGTAAGAAATTTCTGTAAAACAGCAACTAATACTCAAAGTTTAACTCTCAAGATGTTACTAAGTTTCACTAACTTAAATTTCATATCATCTGACAAACCGCAGCAGCACTGACGTATTCAACGACTTGGACTGAATGAGGCCAGCGTCGAAAAATGACTAAAATGGCTCATTTACACTTAACACATCTAAGCCTTAGGCTTAAGCTCCCGGCTTAGGCAAAGGATTAAACTTTAGCCAATCCAGTTCCCAAATCTCGCCCACACCTGCGGACTAAAGTGCACAATAGCCAATATTGCGCCTTAAGACAGAATATTCAAACCGCAACCATTGGCTCAACAATACCGCGTGTTTAAGCTAATACTAAATTTACACGATTTGAAGGGGTCACACCCCCTTTGACCCTCATCTCGATACTCTCCCAAACGCAGTTTTTGCCTTCAAGGCAAACGTTTTAGATATAATTAAAATGAAGAAAAAATACGATAGCATCCACACTATTAAAAACCAACAGTTGTTGTTTCAAAAATGCTCTACAGACTAAATTACTTTTATACGCTACACAATACATGCGCAAATGCACTAAAATTTCAAACTAAAATTTCAAGCAAATTTTCAATTTCACACATATGAGCAGTAGTTTATTTAACAGATACTATAAAGGATACAAATTTCAAAGTACAATATCATACATGAATATATTTATATAAATATATATGGTACAGAATAAGGAAGAATATCAGAATGCCCCCAAAACTGCATAATTGTGCCGGATTTTGCAGGCTTTCAATCGGCAGGCTTAGGCTTTGATGCCAATGTAGACAACAGGGCCGCAACAGTAGTATAAGCATATTCCTAAGCAATAGCGTAGAATGAGCTTATACCTATTGGACTAACCAAAAAATTAGTCTAAACCATATTACTTTATTGCACTCCACAGAAAAACGTTCCGCATCTGAGCTTTACATAGACCGGTTTAGCAAAGGCTCAATTAAACCTGACCGTTAACTAAGCACGAGTCCACTTTATGTATCATACTGAAAGCATCGAAATTCTGTTGGTGGATGAATTTGTGGTTCATATACACAATAGGACCGCACCTAATCACAAATTAAGCAGTCGTATATAAAGCCCTTAACAATAAATTGTTGTTACAAACAAAAGCACAACTCCGTTTTTTCTACCTTGCAGGAATATCCGAGTAGACCCTGCACTCTAAGCATTATAGATTCCTACATGGCTCTTATTCAATATCACAAGGTATCAAATCAATAATGTCGCATTATTTACAATCGCTAAAAAGGTTTACGCTCGATACACCCAAAACGCCTGTCAAATCTGAGACAAAAAATTTACTGTACGAAGAAAAACAACACACAAATATAACAAACTCAACAAAAATATATTTTTAAGCCGAAATTCATAGCTTATGATAAAGAAAAATACACAGCACTAAAGCAATCAACTTATTGTTTTCACGTGTTAACAATAAGGGCTTGCCAAGCTTAACCCTAGCATTCCAGTCTTGAAACCGAAATTCTCAGCTTATGCCAAACAAAAATAGTAGAAAAAACTTACGGTTGCCTAAAATATTATTGCCATTATTAAATTTAATACATCGCTAGCACATCGATCTGCGGTCCTTTTGAACTCAAATATGCCGAAGCGATTTATGCGGTTTATACTTAGCCATTTAGGGTTGCGCTAGAGTTTACTGCGGCGGACGTCGCCGCCACGCCGCTGCGCGTTGCAAACAAAAATATAGGGCAAAATCTATTTGTTGGCGCTGAGGCAATTTTAAATAAAAAATTTTGCCTAACGCCACCGAATAGATTTTGCCTATATTTTTGTTAGCAACGCATCGCGCAGTGTTGCGGTGCGCGCCGGCGTCTGGCACAGTAAAATATTGCACATCCCTAATTGCGTCGCGATAATAACACATCCAACTGATTTTTCACAATTTGTACCCCCCCCCCCCTTTTACACAGGAACCACTATAGAGGCGCATCGTTAATTATTTTACATATACATATACCACCATTGCAGTACGTATATATAATACATAAACTGAACCATATCAAATTTCACAAATTTCAGGTAAATACTGATAAAATAGCCAGCCAATGTTACTTTTCGGGGAGTAACATTATATTAAGCGTATTCCTAAGCCTACGCCTAAGTGTGGCAAAAATGTGTTCTTAAGTCTAAGCCTAAGCATAAGCAAAAATGTAATCTAGAATCTAAACCTACCCTTTTATAGACACACCAGAAACCTAGACGCCCCAAAAGAAATATGGGCAAAACAGTGTATATACGCTTACAATCAAAAAAGTCAACTAAAGTTCTGGCTTAAAGGCGTGTTTCGCCTAAACATTCAAATGCTGTATACATACTGTCTAAAAGCTTAAACGAACTCGATTTAAGCTTAACATAATCTAGCAGTATTTTACTTAAACTCATATTCAAGTTTAGTTAAGCTATAATTTAAGTTTAAGGTTTTTAGTAGAGGAAAATTTTTAATGGCTATCCTTCCTCTGGCGATCGGCGTCGCTAGTATATATATATATATATATATATATATATATATATATATATATATATATATATATATATATATATATATATATATATATATATATTGTGGATTGGTGTGAACCATGTTAATTACTGCAACATATTATGTGGTCTTGTTTCTAACTTGACTTGTTTCAGCTAGGTTTAGTTTTTATATATCACATAAACAAATTTGGCAACAACATCATTGGAGGGGGGAGCATTACCGCGTTAACCCTTTCTGGCCATGACCCTGAGTCTGGTTGCGTACAATAAAGAACAAAAATAAAAATATATCAACGTATAATATAAATATATAAACATAGGAACTGCAGTTTACACAATCGTTTTGCACGTTTTAGTAAACATCGATGCTAAATCCATAAATACAGCATATTTACATCATATATTACTTATCAGTTCAGAAATGTTTGCCCATATTCTCAAATGTGTGAAGCACTTATTACCAGTTGATGATTTGTTTTGTATGTTTCGAAACTGTGATTGCCTAAGATTCTAAACTTAACCGTTGGTCGCATTGGATTTGTCCTACTGTAGTGACCCGAATAAGAGGAGGGGACTGATAGTTATTTGGCCTCTATAGAGGGTAACCCCCACCCCGTTATTAGGTTACGGATTATTTATTTTTAACCCGCCATCCGCCACCCTTCGTTACTGATATATATCCAGTACTGCAACTATCCGTTGAATTAAACGTTTATTTGTCTTGTATCCAAAACTTGAGCCATAGTGCAAGGTTATACTTAGGAATGTACTTTCAAAATTTAAGTACGCTTTAGTTTCGAACTCAAATTATTTGGTCATGGAGTCATTTATGCCCTACAATTAGGGATAATTAAAATTTATGGACTCTAATCAGGGTTTAGGGACTGTATCCGCTTACGGACTTTTAAATGGGATACGGACTTTCTATTGATTGGGAGTCAAAATGGGGACACCCTCTGATTACCCCACACCCTCTTATTCGGATCACTACAGTACTTACAAGCAGACAGAGTTTGAGATTCACAACTGCTACATCTCGTTTGTTTGATCTGTTACTAACTGGCAATCAACGCAGCTCACGAGCAGTGAGCAAACGCGAGCAGGAGAATGATACCAAAATATTAACGCATGCATACAGCGGACAAAGAATTTCAAAGCGCTGGTAAAAATTTGTAATTCTTTACCCACCTACAATTTAGGCAACAATATACAAACACATGACGTTTACCCCTCTATTAGCCCGACGTTACTTTACTAATATAGAATAACGGTTTGTTTTTCCATGCAACAGGATACAACCGGAGGTCTGCATTTGGACTCTGGCAGAAAATCGTGTTCCGTACCCGGTAGAAGCTTTGCCAGACGTTTTAGACAATTTAAATAGTGAAATATTTCTGCAGCAGGTTCGTTTGTAACTTTCAACCAATTGTTGAAGCTTGAATTGTAGATATTTCCTACACACCTACAGCTCTGGTTACTACGCACAGTTCCGAATACGGTTGCTCAAACATTATAAAAACATTAGGCTTTAACCATAGTATTTGAACGTCCGATCTGATACTGATCTAAGGTACTGAAATCGAATCCTTAGCGAATTTACACTCAAATTACAACGCGTTTTCTTTCTGAATATCAATCTGTCAATCTAATTGACGGCACCAAATTTGAACTGCAAATGCTCCCAAATCGTTCCAGCGGTCTCACAAATCGTTCCAGCGGTCCCCCAAATCGTTCCAGCGGTCTCCCAAATCGTTCCAGCGGTCTCCCAAATCGTTCCAGCGGTCCCCCAAATCGTTCCAGCGGTCTCCCAAATCGTTCCAGCGGTCTCCCAAATCGTTCCAGCGGTCTCCCAAATCGTTCCAGCGGTCTTACGAAATCGTCCCAGCGGTGGTTCGTTCAATTCACGATTCTAATTGTATGGAACCAAATAATTCGCGGGCACATATCCTTGATTTTGTTCATCGTCTTCAATGAACCACCAGTCCGGATTGTCGTTTAAATCACGCTTCATGATCACAGCGACTACTTGCCCTTCGTATACCGTCAACTCGTTATCGGAGGTAGCTTCGAATTCGTACTCGACCTTGTAAAACTGAAACAAACAAGAAAATTACTGACTTCGATGCGGGTATTCTCAAGCCGCTACAACGCGAGCACTTATCATCAGCTGGCGAACGGGTTTTACACCTTTTGAATTATCGGTTGGTGAGTTTAAGCAAATTAGCAAAATTTTAACGCTTGAAAGCATCCTACGAAATGACGGAAAATCACATCTGTAGCTGTTGCGCTTCGCTTGTTGCGGAACTTATCGCTAACTGATGATAGGTGCTAGACACATTTTGAGAATACTGGTTCAAGTAATATCGCGCATGCCGAACGGTGTATATATTGTAACTATGCGCAGCATCATAGATTACAGAGTCCTTCAAAAAAATTTTGCTCTTTTGTGGCGGTGTTCAAATTAGAGTAGGAAGTGGGCAAAGATTCTTTACCCGATACGCACTTTACCCACGCAAACAACAGTTTTTTAACCCGCGGGTATACTCGAGCAAATAATATCTACCCACGAGTCACTTTTTACCCGCGCCTGAAGTCAAACCAGTCATTTAAAGATCGCTTGTGATTCGCGCTTTAATGATTTTTACAAATGAAATTTTACAAACAACAAAATTTTAAACCCAACGCACCTGACCAGAAATAAAACAGGCAATAGCGTAGGTTTGCCACCTTAAAACTTAAAAGTTTGCCGCGGGTAAAAACTGACAATTTTTTACCCGCGTGATAAAAATCTTTACCCGCGGGTATACTCGCGCCTGAAATTCTTTACCCGACCCGCGTTTACCCGCGGGTAATGTCCCACTCTGGTTCAACCACATGACATGTAGTCAATTCCAACAAGAATCTCCTTTCCACCTAACACATACAAGTACCCTTTCAATTTCCACAACACGACCGTTCACCGTTCAAGAAATTATATTTTTAAAACATAAAATAACCATCAAAACCAAAATTCGAGCTAAGAGTTGCATTCAAATTTAACAATTTCGAACAAAACAAGCGCCCAAACCCTATCTTATTTGACCTTTACTACGATTTGCTACCAGTCGCGCCGTTCCTAAACATCAAAATATCCTACTTCCGATGCACCTTCAAACTAATAATCACCCTTATCAGTCTTTAAGAACACAGTTAAAACCATCACAGTAAATTTAAACGAGACAACTAAAACTGCTCTTTGTGCATTTGAAAAGTTTACTTTCTCCAGCACACATTTTAAATTTGACAGAAGGCAAAAGCTTGCGCCCCGCCTCCCAATATCATTCCGAAGACTAACCTTAAACCTACTAAGTTATGTCCACGTTTTTTGGCCAAGTCTACGCTTATTTTATTATTCCAGTCCTTACAAGTAAGCATCAACCAGGACTTTTTGCGGGGACAGAAACTTTCGTCAACCAGTAAATTAAGAGGTTTGATCTGTAACAAACTGATATTAGTTTGGTCGGAGACTTTTACTTTCTGCCAAATTTGCAGTCAAATGCGGAATAAGTAAGTAGACTTGGTCAAACCGTTTTCACAAAGTTTCAATTTACCACAGCCACATCGAACATAACTTACTTGTACACTATCGGTCGCAATATTGTGGTCTTTCGTTTGCCGATGGGCCAACGCTGTCTGTTGACTTGGCGAGCCGTCGACGCTATCCGCTCGAACAGGCGGTTTTGGTGCAGGCCGAATAGGAATTACCGGAACTAGCGAAATGGGTACAGCTGGCGCGTGTCGTTTCGTTGTGACGACACTGCTGACGCCAGGCCGAGGAGGAAGCGGTGCGCTCCGGATCACAGGTTGAGATTGTCGTCTTAGGATCGCTTCGCCTGCGGTATTGGTTGGCGATTGCGTTCGGCCATAATTATCCGTTGTCTTTGCGCCATTATGCGCTGAAATTGCCGGTGATGTTACGTGATTTCCATTCATCGGTGGTTCATAGTACCTATGAGACGCTTTCGTTGCTGAACCAATCACTGCTGGAGTCTGAACAGCTGATGTCGATGATGATACGCTGAATGAATAAGTCAATTTAGGTAGTGGCCGGCAAGGTGGTGCTGGTACAATCAATCTATGGTCAATTGCTGATTTTCTACCATCCATTCCATATGAGCTGGTGTTTGATGGGGTCTTTGTGGCGGCTGCTCCTCGCGACAAGGAGTCCAACTCCGAAATATCGACAGTCGCATGGCGTAATCCTGACAAAGGCGGATGGAGTTTCCGGTTGCTACCAGACACGCCATTGGAAGATGCTTGCAAACCGGATGTCGCTCTCGGACCACCCAGAACGCCACGAGTGTAACTACCCATTGGCGACGGATCAGCCAGAGTCGCCTTAGTCGACTGCGCAGACGTCTCTGCTGAACTGCGCCAGTTAACTTGACCGGCGAACTCAGCCAACGGGTCATTGAAATCAAGTTTACTCACTGAAACACCACCAGAATCGATCGTTACGTTCGCGAAGCTAGCGGCTACGACGGTCGTTACAGGCCTTTCCGGCACATAAATTGGCGTTCGTTGTCTTCCGGCAGCCCAATTAATCGCACCACCGGTCGCAGGGCCTTGTTGCGTCGCCACCGATCGATTCAGCGAGATTTCACGCAACGGTGACCATCTTGTATCGTTTGTTGTTGTTGTTGTTGTTGTTGTTGCCACACCAGGAGTACGATACTCTGCTTGTTGCATCATGGTATTCAGCGTGGCGCCAGCTGAATTTCTAGCCACTAATTGGCCGGCTGACAATGGCTGAACCGGATGCTGAAGCTGTGGCGACGCCGTCGTATTAGAGACGCTTAGATCAACTCCAATCAGATCTTCAGAGTAACTATGCCGTTTTGAGATTGTGTCGCTATTATGCACAGAAAGATTCGTGTTGCCGATTAAATCGATTAGAGGTCGCCCGGTAGGCGACTGAGGTTGTTGTTGTTGTTGTTGTTGTTGTTGTTGGTGTTGTTGTTGTTGTTGTTGTTGTTGTTGTTGTTGTTGTTGTTGGTGTTGTCGTTGTTGTTGTTCCTGTTGTTGTGATTGAGAAGACAACTGCAATTTTATACACGGCTTAGCACCGTTCTTATGATCGATGCTCGTCCGATTGAGTACGTTTACCTTGAGCGAGCTTGGTTTTGCAATATAAGCCGGTTGGACTTCAATCGAAGTTGAACTTAGATTTGAATTATCTTCCAACAACTCGGTGTACAACTTTAGCGAGGACTGCGGTAGAAATCCTTTGATTTCTGTAACAAAAACACAACAAACCGATAGCGACAAGTGTATATAAAGTGGGTTTTGGTTAATAAACGTATTACGGTGAATCGAACCGTATCACAGTCAATAGAAGGTGCCTTGCAAACACATAAGGGCCGAAACAATGTATACCCGAGGTCCTATACAGAAAATTTCAAATATATCAGCAGTTCCGTCTAGAAATTACCAATTTCTAAACCCTATTTGCCGGGAACCTAACCGTGGCCAGTTTTTATATACGATTCTCGTTTCAAAAATATACAATCACAACAAATTTACTGTACACAGTATTTTTTGTTGCCTTACAGTTTGCTGCAAAATGTTTATTTTCCCATTGTTAGCCACAATATACGTACGCGTTACGTAATTCGTAGCTCTTGGTAACAGTTATCTTTACGTGTTCTCACTTGACCTCGGTTGGTACTGGCCCCGGTCCCGGTAAAACTCCTGGCCTCGGGCAACTAAAACAATCAACCGACATACAAAATTGCTTGATGTGAAAACCTACTGCATGGCTAATACGCCTAATTTATACAAGTCAGTAAGCATGTACACTGTACACTAAATTGCAAGGGTTGCGCTATATTTGGCGTCAGTGGGCGACCAGACCAAGTCAACAAATTTTTTATTTACAAATCAGTTTCCGGTGTTACGTCCGCCGGAAGACATTGAAAAATAGTCAAAGTAAAGTCCATCACGCCATACTTAATTAACTGCTCAAAACTTGTAAAACTTAATATATCAATTTTATAACAATTCAATAAAAAACTTAATTTTTTTCACCTCAAAAATTACTAATAAACTTAAGCCAACACAATTTTTAAACATTGTACTGCGTTCATCATACAAATTTACACTGTTTCTACTGCCTACCAGGCTACGATCAAATATTCGGTTCAAACAAAAAAAATCGCATTCCACAACTACCATAGCCTACCCTGCAACAGATAACTTAGTTTACACCTCAATACAGCACTTGTACACTTTCCAACCACAGTTACGCTTAGGCTTAACACACGGCTTAAATATCCCTAAAGCATCTTTACCTTAACCTAAGCTTAACTCTGCAACCCATGCTTTAACCTTGCTTACACGTGTGGATGAAATGCACCATAAACCGTTGACATGGCTTCAAATTCCAAAACTTAAATTAATTTTAAAATAAAATTAATTTTAAAATAAAATTAATTTTAAAAAATACCACTAAAAACTTGAACCACACAAATCGAGCACTACAATCCTCAATAATCACACCAAGTCCACTTCGTCTCTATTGTTATTTGCGACTACTGTTAATAACATTTCCAATTTTTCCTTTAAATTCAATCGCAAAAGCCTGTGCGTCACAACTAAATAATCACTATTTCGATAACGGAATTCCGTCAGAAAAAAATGTTTTTTTTTCAAAGTTTTATATTATGAACTTTCCTATATTCACATCAGCAGCAGTACACCCCGTCCGCAGAGTAATCGAGCACATCAACTTAGTTACACAGTAGGAACACGAGGACAACACGGCCACACGGTAATGGTCATCACAGTGACTTGGGCGTTTACAAGCGAGCCTTTTGACCAAAACGAACAAATAAGTGAACAGTGTGACACGATTGCGTAATATTTCGTTATTTTACACAATTACCTTGTAGAAATTGCTTAGACGAACACGGTGCCAGCAGTTCAAACCCCACTTGCCGCTACCGTGTCGGCGCATATTGAGGACAAACTCGAATGCTACAACTACTACTATATACAATTTCAATTGACTCGATTCGTAGTCATCATGCATTAACATATCTTCCTCCTATACTCGAGTTTGTAATATTGCATGAAATTTTTCAAACCCACTTCAAATTCTGTTAACTACAACATTACGGCAGTTGAATTTCAACGAATAAACAGGACATGATGACATCAAACCTCATTTCATATAACAACACAGCACAAAACCAATCGGGACTTGGGCCGCCTATGAATAGAACAGGGCCAGAACGTTTTTCGGCGGCACTGTAATAGAGTAAGCTTAAGCTTTAGACGAATTCTTAGGCTTAGGCTTAGGTATAGGCTCATTCCTACGTTTAGGCTTAGGCTTAGGTATAGGCTCATTCTTACGTTTAGGCTTAGGCTTAGGTATAGGCTCATTCTTACGTTTAGGCTTAGGCTTAGGTACAGGCTCATTCTTACGTTTAGGCTTAGGCTTAGGTATAGGCTCATTCTTACGTTTATGCTTAGGCTTAGGTATAGGCTCATTCTTACGTTTAGGCTTAGGCTTAGGTATAGGCTCATTCTTACATTTAGGCTTAGGCTTAGGCTTAGGTATAAACTCATTCTTACGTTTAGGCTTAGGCTTAGGTATAGGCTCATTCTTACGTTTAGCCTTAGGCTTACGCTTAGGCTTAGGAATATGCTTACACTACTGTTCAGGTCTTGTTCTATACATTGGCCGGGACTTGTATACTTTTCTCGTCGTATATTTAGGCCAAAGTCTGCCTATAGCTAATATTCTAATTCTAAATTTGAGCATACTTGAACCACATAGAGTCGTTCATGAAAATTGTACTACGGATGCGTCGGGACTCGGAACCCACGTCGTACGGATTACCAATCAGCTGCTCTACAACCACTGAGCTACGCAGCCATACAAACTTTTCGCTACAATGCCAAAATATATTAAAAATTACTAAAACTGCGGGAAAAGGTCAAGTATGTATACCCAAAGCCAATAAATCAACTTTGAACCAAACCCAGCCATTTTGTTCCATTTTACGCAACGTTCGATTAAACTCCAACGCAAGTTAGCCCTTTACCGGTTTACTTGTCACTGTTGTCTAAACCGAATCCCTAAAATGCGCCCAAATAAGACTGACGTGTTTTAAATATTCAAAAATTTAAACACACTATATATCTAATTATATCTTACAACAAGAGCATACCTAAACTCTGCCTTCATAATATACAATTCACCGTACATACTTAAACAGCTTCAACCTCAAAAACAAATCGAACACTGAACAAATTAAGAACAACCAGCCGTAGTGGGACTACATATTGAACGAAGCACGAACACACGCAAGAAGTTAACCTAATATGCAAATTATTAGCTAAGTATTCGATTACTGGTTTTGGAGGTTTGTAAACAATTTATTCAGATTCCTCGCACCCAAAAACCCATTATTGCTGAAATTAGATTGCTTTTAACCTGAATAATTAGTGAAATATTGCAAAAAGTTCTAATTTGGGCTTATAAACTATGCTAATATGTAAATTACCTATTAGCTAACTACTCCATTATCGGTTTTGGAGGTTTGTAAACAGTTTATGCCGATTCCTCGCACCCAAAAACCATTTAATGCTGAAATTAGATTGCTTTTAACCGGAGTAATTAGTGAAATATAGTAAAAAGTCTTAATTTAGGCTTATAATCTATGCTAATATGCAGATTATCTATTAGCTATCTACTCAATTATCGGTTTTGGAGGTTTGTAAACAGTCTGTACGGATTCTTCGCACCCAAAAACCCTTTAATGCTGAAATTAGATTGCTTATAACTGTAGTAATTAGTGAAATAATGCAGAGAGTCCTGATTTAGGCTTAATTAATTATGCAAAGTAGTCTGTAGCTAATAAACGGCTTAAAATTTCATAACCCCAATGCGAGGTTAACATCCCAGGATAATTGGCTTTCAAACAAAAAATGTTTATCAGAATCAGTTCCGCCGTTCCTGATATTCTTTTCGGACGGACAGACGGACGGACGGACATCCACCTTTCGACCCCAGAGCACAATACATAAAAAGCTTCGCGAAACTTAGCTCGGAGTTTCGCTTCGCTCAATAACGGAAGACAGTTGGGGGTGACAAACCATTTTGCCGCAAAGACAAATTATCATCAACGCGATCCAAAAAGTGCAGATGTTATGTTTAGAACCAAGAACACAAAAATCACCCGAATTTATTAAACGGATGCCGGCAATGTTGTAAAACTAAGAAAATGTATGATTGCTATAATGGATAAACCAATTTCATTTTAAGCAGAAGTAATTTTCGGACCCATTCTTACTGAACAACACCAGGTGCGAACTAATTGTTTGTCGTTTATCTGTGTTAAATGAACTTCGTGTTTTTTGCTACTGCTCTCTACCAGAGCAAACACGTCAACATGATGTTTTTTCATTTAATTCTAAGTTAAGCAGCACCATATAGAGCCATTCACGAAAACTTTGCTATGGATGCGGTGAGACTCGAACCCACGACGTAGGGATTACTGGTCCGGTGCTCTAACCACTGAGCTATGCAAAATATGATATATTTAACACACATTTCCAGCTTGGTTAGAGACATCTATGCAAAGTGATATTTCCAAATTTTCCCTCCCAGGTCTCAAAACTCATCTATGGTATGACTTCTACGGAAAGTCGACTAGCGTGTAAAATACCTGAACGGACAGCGATAACTGTAGTCGTACTCTCGGCGCAGCGGGTGACAAGTTACCGTTGGGTTGAGTTACAGGACAGAGCAGCAAACGGTAGGCTGCACAAACGTGATATAAAGCCACGTACACCAACACCTCATTTTACGCAACTTAGAATTCAAATTCGTTCAATTAAAATTAACCTACAATGCTGAATTCTAGTGGATTTGTTCCAATCAGAGCCGAAAAAACCGGAACTAAGCATTAACTAATGTTGATTCTTCACATCGTAAGCTTGCTAGTTTTGTTTAATAATCATTTAGGTTAAATTAAATTTAAATTCAGAAATTTTAGAGCACTGTATTTTGGCAGTTCGCTTTTTTCATTGGATTAAGCTTATACTTGGAAAAGCTTTATGAGCTGTATCGTACATCATACGCATGCAAAAATATAAAGTTAACATTAAATTTGTAGCATGAATTTCACTAAAAGCGTTCTACTGAATTTATAACACATAAGATTTTAAATTATACCGCTAACGAATACAGGAGTGGCGGCTCTTGAGCTGTGACAAAAAGTATTTCACCAGCTGGTTAACTTTACAATAACAACTAACACAAGAACAACACGCGAATTTATTGTCTTCAAGTGCCCGTTTAATAAAATTTAAGGACGTTCTAATATAACCCATGTAAAGTGATGTTAAAAAGTAAAGCCTTTTTAACAACTCAAAAAGATTTGATTGCTACCCAACATCTGCCAGCGGTCGCGTCTCCACAGATACATAGATATGCCAGTCAATAAATGGATATTCAAAAGAAAAAGGGTAATAAATTTCAAGAAAGATCCACAAAATGGTCTAATTCTAGCGGCGTAATTCTACACCAAATGCGCCGAACCAAACCTCTGTATAACAAACACTACCAACCTCCATTATCACAAAACCATCGACGTTTATCACCAGTCGGGTCTTTACAAACCAATACTGCAACAATATCTCCAGCTTCTGCTCTCAACTCATACTGGCAGCCGTTGGTGTCGATTTGAACGTTTGCAGTTATGACACGATACAGTTGCGACTGTGGATACTGGCGAAACAGTTGCGCACGATTGGCAGGCGTTTGTGGCTAAAAATAGCGAACAAAGTTGTTGCCATTGCACAAAATTACGTGCTTCCAACAGGAATGAAATTTTTCTGGAGCAAGAACAGATATTCAAATTTTGCAAAAACTCCGGCCGAAACACTAAATTCCGGTTCAACGCTGCAAAATAATATTTTTGTGGGACACCAGGGTTCCACCTGAACTTGTGTTTCCGCAGGAGTTTCGCAAAAAAATAGATACACTGCAAATTTAAGCCAGCTGTAGGCTAGGACATAAGGTCCGTGTGTATAACGCAATCGGAACTTGTTTTGACTCAAAATTCTAACTTGAATCGAAATTCCGTACGTATCCTGCATTTAGTATTGTTTCAATTAATCACACAGCCAGCTGCGGTCCTCAGTCACTGATTATCGAGTACCTTTTGTGGAAACACAATCGGTTGCTTATTAGCGTTCTGTTTGGTTGAACTGCGGAAACTTTTTCGAATCGAGCCCAGAGTTGACCCAGGAGATATTGCTCGCACCGTTGAAACATGACCAGCTGAATCAGTTTGTTGTTGCGTTGGCGGCGGTGTGTTAAAAGATAATCCTTGAATAGTGTCTAACGATCGTTTTTGAAACGTTTTCATCGTTTCTTCGTTTAAATTTTGAGCGGCCAACTAAAACGACACTATAACCAACCGTAGTAGAACTACACTACTCCATGAACCAAGCTAATGGTGGTGCTATGCGCTATACTTGTCGTGCGGCACCGTCTGGCGTGGTTCGTCACCGTCTGGAGACGTCCGTCACCAAACGGTATCGTACATCAGTAATTCACGCACGATACCACACGGTGACGTACGGACGTCATCATTAGAACGGTGCCACTCTAAGAATCAACTAATTACGCCTAATGCACCATTTTATGCTGCTTAATATTCATAGTCTCGCTGTGCTCAAGCATACTTACAGTCAGAACATAATTTACTCACTTCAGATACTTTTTTCATCGAACCAATTTCAATACAAACTAAGGCAATATGCCACAACCGTTCAACTATTTCAATCAAACACATAGATTTACTTCAAAAGCCGACACGCGATGACTATTCACGGATAACTAACCAGTTTGAGAGGTCGAAACGCATTGTTGATTGCAGTGAAAAAATTTCGTTGCGAAATAAGCAATGCTTTAACGGCAAGTTCGTATACTTCCATTGCATATTTATTCAGCGCTGGCAATTCTTCAAGTAACTGATTATTCAAAGCTTCGTAGTCGCTACGTCGTTGCCGAACTTCACCGTGTGCCTAAACAAAAACAACAGCATAAAGTGAGGAATTGATTACAGTTTAATTTCTATCACAAGACCAAATTCGAAGGCTGTTTCAACACGAGAACTGAAGCAAGCCTTTTGTTTGTGAAATTTTCACAGGAGAAACTCTGGGAAGGGGATGTCCGCTATTCCACCGGCTACGCCCCTGTGAGAGGATGTGTGTATAAAAATAAATCAAGTGGATGAAATATACTACAACTGATTGAACGTCTTTTACTATAGTACATGTTTGGGATGTTCACAGCAACATATCTCTTACGACCGCCTTCTTGTCGATATCATCAAATACTGCAACAAGGTTACCTACTCATGATAATGTGAAAGTATTCTAGCCATATCCTAAGGCTAGGCAACAACAATATTACCAGATTAGCATTTTGTCTTTCTCCGCAGTTCCGACACAAAATAAACCAAATCTATACAAATCAATCCTGGAACGCCATTAATACTTATTAATTTGGGCATCGTTCCTGCAAATTTTCGTCCACAATAATTTTAAGTTTTTCTATCCTTTCCCTCTTCTCAGTGGGCAGTCCCCGTCCTATACTTGACATGGGCCCAAAATGCAATCTTACATCAATAATTTCAGCGCCGTAAACTCACTTTCGTCTGGTCACCTTTCGATTTTTCTGCTCTAGACGCAGCGTTGTCATAATCCAATAATTTATCGGCACGTTTGGAGATCAACTTTGTTGGCCCAGTAAAAAGGGAATTCAACTGCAGCAGAGGATCACGCGTTGATTCATTTATATGTTCAAACTAAAACGGAAAACCACGAAAATAATGGGATTAAGTTTATTTTACAATACAGTCATTATTAGACTGGCCCAAGTCAAGAACAACGCCTAGCCACTTGGACACAGGAGCGTTGGAAGACATAGGCAGGTCCCTATAATAAACAAATTACCATTCCAAAAATGCTATGATGACATTGCCGGACCAGTGCGTGACCAGATGCCAAGGTTGAGTTATAATATGTTAAAACTAAAACAAAAACCAACACAACTGGGTGGCATCAAGTTTATTTCACAATCCAATCGATATTGTGAGACCGCATGTCGAAATCAGTGAACCGGGACAAAACGTTTCCCCCGTAGGTTCCATTGCACACACCGGTGTTTGTAGTCGTGGTCGGATGTTAAACCGGAACGGAATATCTGGTTATATCCTGTGCCTAAATTATAGTATGCCAAGAATTCAAATCAATATATCTTTCTTAGCTACTTAAAGTATATTGAAATGATTTCATGATTTTAGGATCTATTCACAGAATCCGACAGAATATCCAGTTCTCCAATCCGAATCCGATACCCGGTCACAACCTGTGTCAGAATGATAGTACGCCAAGAAATTATACACATATATCTCATTCTGCGCTACAAGGAGGTATATTATCATGATTTCCTGGCAATTTATAATTTAAAGCACAAAAAGGGACCAAATATCCCGTTTTGATTGAAGACATTGGACGAACAACAATTGTATTTGTACCATTTCTTCGCTAATGTGAGACGTCACACGTTGCCACAACGACAAATACAGACGTAAATCATCTGTAGCGTCCGACGCACCATAACATTCGTTTAGTTCTTCGGCAAGTGAATGCAACAGCGCCAGGGAGTGCTGGACTTGATCGCAGTAGCTTTTGGTTTGTCGAAGAGCGTTTTTGACCAATTTTTCGACAACGCGAAATGACTTTTCGAATGATTCGAATTTTTCATCGTGAGTCTAAATTATTCCACTGCGATATTATTAGTTATACCACCCACTGGATCCTACGTAAGCTACGTAACCGTCTCAGGGGGAATTTTCATTTTACATAGAGACCTTTACTGCATGGTTAAAAGACGAAGTACATTTCACAAGAAGCAGGAATTCTTTTATTCTTAGAAACAGGAGCGGGAAACGGAACAGCAAACATAATATTGCAACGTCGAATTACTGCTAAACTGACTAAAATCAAAATAAAATATGCTGCCTGTCACCTATTTTGCAGTTATAATACTCAGTTCTTCAAATTCCACAAAACATCGGTCAAATGCTTTCAGGAATTGAATTTTTGCACGACTTTCGGTGAAACCATGCTTCAATGGAAATAAAATAATTGAAGACACCAATAAGGGCTGCTGTCCTCATTCCAAACATTACGATTTCTGGACCAGAAGTGGTTTACGAAACAACAATACAAAATTTTTACACTGTAATTGTTCTCAAATAAACTACGCCTCGAACTTTTATATTCTCTTAGTTCTCCAATGCAGTATGGAAACGGAAGGATTTCCATAGATTTAAAGTTTCAAAGACGAAAATGAGGTCTACAATATTGTGAGGTGTTCAGTGTGCAGAACTGCTGCTTTAGCACCGCGATAAAAACTCGGTCCATGTAAGAACATAGCCATGGCGGTGGAGGAGGTTAAGGTGATAACCCTATTTTGCGAATTTTCTACTTGGGTTTTTAAAACACAGCGTCAGTTTGCAGCAAAACAAACACTCTTAGAAATTATCGAACATAATTCCCGCTTCCTAAATCTAGGCTACGCCAAAACGCCTACTAAGCAAGCCTAAACCTATGTATGAAACTAAGCGTTAGTCTAAAACCTAATCCTAGGCCTAAATCTACCGGACTCGACGTTTCCCCATGGACAGGCCCCTAAAATCATCATGAGCCAAAAAGTCAAGAAACTTACCAGATGAGATAAGCCTATCGTAGACGACAGTTTTAGGCCGAATCGTGAGCTTTTCTTACGCATACTGTGAATATTTATTTTGGCAAGTCTCCCAGTCAATGTAATATCATCTTGTCTGTATTTTTGCACTAAAATAATACAAAAAATTATTGACCTTCTACCTTCCAAATATGAATTGTTCATAACTCAACAATTTCCAAGTTTCACACAAGTCCTAAGAGTTTTGCCTAGATTTATTTCGACAAGTTACATCGCAGAGCCCAGTGAAATAGAACTATCACCAAGATAAGCCCTGCAAACTGGACAAGTGCTTACCGAAGAAAAACTTTATCGTTTACTCATAGAATTTAAATATTTAAAATTAATGTTTTGTTTAATTTACAATTTCCAAAACAAGTAATACTCTAACAGAAAAGCATAGGCATCAACAAACTACAAATAAAATTACACATTATAAAGCAATGACCTTATATGAGTCCATTTTTGCGACACACAACACTTCTACAAATTTGGTTAGGTTAAAACTTACCTAACTCTTTTCGCCGCTTATAATCATCCATGAATTGAGCAACTGCTGCCATACAGTCTATTGCATCTACAAGTTTTGCTTTGTCAGAATGACTGAACTCTGTATTCTACAAATACAGCCGAGAACTTAAATAATTAAAGCTATAACGCAGAACATAGGAAATTTTGGTACAGTACCAATTAATTTTTGCAATTCACATTGACATCACACTATTAAAAATTAGGGATGTGCCTTACCAAAATTTTTGCCGATGCCGATTCCTGTTTTAAAATTTTCCTGATGCCGAACCGATGCCGATTCCAACTTTAGTACACCATGGTTAATAAGCAGATAGAATACTACATTACGTTATTATATGAAGGCTTAAACCTTAACCATCATAATTTTATAAGAACGGTTAATTTCAATTAACTTTTTCAAACACAAACGCAATAGAGATAACAATTTTCGTGAGCAGACACACTATTGTGCGTCCAGAAATGAAACTGATAGCATTCCAACTGACTGGTATGTCCAAAAGTATCCGCAAAGAATCAGCATTTTTTTGGAGTGCCGATGCCGATACTCACGAAAAGTGCCGATTATTACCGCTGCCGATGCCGATACTCACGAAAAGAATCAGCATTTCTTTGGAGTGCCGATGCCGATACTCACGAAAAGTGCCGATTATTACCGCTGCCGATGCCGATACTCACGAAAAGTGCCGATTATTACCGCTGCCGATTAATCGGCACATCCCTATTAAAAATAAAAGCAAGGTTGGACATAATGCAAAAACATCCAGGTTTCTGGCTGCCGATTACTTTGTACATGCGGGTCATATTCGAAGAACAACAACTTTGTAGCATTTTTTGGATTTACCTTCGCAAGTTCGTTGAGAAACAATGGGTATTTGAGCATACGTTGTACAGGCCGGGAAATGGCACTATTAATATCGAAACAAGTTCTTGTACGTCGTATTTCTTCCAGGCACTCGTTACCGTACTGTTTCAGATCGTTTGCACCCTCATTCTTAAACAGTAATATCAACATTTTATATCCTAAATCGTTTCTTTCCACTGGTTCAACCTTTTACAACTAAGCAGTGTGAAGACCATTCTTCCAGATTCAAACTGAAGGTATTTTCTTACGATAATTTACTCTTGCCCTAACTGTCACTATACAGTATTCTCTTCTGGAATCATTTAACGCCGCTTTTGGCAGACCACAAATCGAGATTGACTGGGTGAGGACCACCCCCAAGAGAGAGCCCAGAACTAACGCAAAACAACAAACACAGCTGCTTCTAGGTTTAATTCAAATACAAAAATGTTATACAACAAAACAAAATCCTTTAAAAAATTATTGTTGTACTACTATTCTTACTTTTTCAAACACTTGCATCAATTTTTGCAGTTCCTCAGAATACGTCGCAAAATGTTTGTTAAAATCGTCGGCACATTGCATGAAACATTCGCCAAACTCTTGTTCACCAAACGATTTCGCTGCAAAAATCAAACAAGGCGTGTTACATCCATAACCAGAGAAATTCAAAGTTTTGTTTGTCAAATTCACAATCTGTTTTAAAACTATGTAGTGCGGCTAACTAAAGCTGTTTCATTACTTATTACTTTGTTTACTGGCGTTTCAAAAATTTTTTACCCAGATTTCTTTATCTCGAGAGCAGGCAAAGAAATCCCCTGAAAAGCACCTTCTCTTACGAGACTGGGTTGTTAAAATGACAGGTTAAATCGTATAATAACGTAAGCCAATACAACAGGTTTCGGAATAAGTCAGTTAACTGCTTTCGCACGAAATTAATCACTTTCACGCAAATAAATGTTACGTTATATAAACGCATACTTAAAGATGCCCAGATTTTTAAGCAACATCTATCTTCTGGTGCCACTTGACACATACACGACGATAATCCGAATTTGATTAACGAGGAAACTTTCTTTAAAAACAAAAAAAACCAAATCAACTGCGAAACATTAAAAACCAAACTTACAGCGCTCTGCCTCCATCAAATTTAATAGTTTGGTCGACACACTAACAACGCAACCCAAAGAAGAGAGTGGAATTCCAAATCCTGGACATAAAACCTAAAAGTTACCAAAATATATAAATAGAAAAGCCGCAACGCGTCCAGAAGTTTTAGCCATTGAGTTCGGACGTATAGCTATAAAGAATTTGGCACAAATTAATTTAGTTTATATATCATATCTATTTATTTATATAAAGTGTATTGAAACCGCTCAAGTAGTATTTCGCAGTCAATATAAATCAGTGTTCGTATTCTCAAACGAGTGTAACACCTATTGCCAGTTGATGTTAGGTTTTCTAACTTTTGAATTAGTGAATGATGCGATTCGAAATATGGCAATGTTATTACATTTGATATACTATCCTACTACTGTGCATAATTTCAGATCTGGAGTTGTTTTAGACAGCGCAGCTAATTGTGTTCGTGACTGCAGACCAAAAGCAGCGAAACAGAAACGTACTTCTGGAAGTTTTCTGCGATGGAACACCCGTCGATAAACCTCTAAATCAGCCAAATATTCGCGTTCACTTTGAATTATTTCTTCAATAAGATTGACCCGTACAGCACGACGTTCTTCTTGTTTGCGATGCTCAGCACGTTCGCGCTCTTCCTCCAATGCTACAATAAACAAAATACAAGAAAAGCATAATATGCAGCAGCGGAATATATCAATATCATAACCGTAAATATCAACAACAAAACTCAATCCGTAGTCTGGATCCGCCCTTAGACTTAAAATCCCTGATGCGAACAGATATCTTCTTAGAGTTATAGAAAATACAGGACCTTCTCGTAAATAATCGGACACTGTAAGATAAAAATGAAAACGTAGAAAGGAAATATAGAAGCTGAATGACAATTATCAGTTATGAATGCTCATGAAAAGGGCAGACGCCAAATTTGCACAAAGTACGTATAACAACGTTTGGCATTACTTGGCGTTCAACTTACTAATACTTGGCTTTTTCAAAGCAGGCGGCTGCGCAGGCCGAGGCGGTGCCTTTTTTGCGTTGCGCTCAACGTTGCACCTGTAAATAATTTCCATAACAAATAATCCTGATAGCAGAGATCATCATCGTTTTGTAGTTTCATGCCCAACTTGCAATACAAACACAACTTCATGTGCAACCAAAAAACTAAGCTTCAAAAGTTCTACCCCCATAACGCATGCGGTGGAAAACCAATGTATATGTTTATTCTATATACAAGCAGGATTAAAATAACACTAAAATAAAATTGTTTTATCCGACGAAGTACGTAAGTGTAAACACTGTGTCACACAAGTGAGTTTAAATGAGCGCTGATAATGGTTAACGGAATCCTCAATATGGCTTTTGACAATATATCCTTCACACACAATATATCCATCTATCTCTATCTCTTAATAAATATTAGACCAGGGATAGTGGTCTCGGTCTTGGTGTCGGTCAAGCCAAGTCACGGTATTTTTGAGTCTCGGTGGTTTGGAACCGTGTATGACTGTATTGGCAACTCAGTGAAATACAAAATTTCATAGTTACGCAATGATTACGAGCAGATATTCTGAAAAACCATAAAAGGCTATGAAAAATACAAGAACTATAAAAACACAAAAAACTACAAAAAAAGCATTAGAAATAGATATTTTAAAAAAAATTTTTTCCGGTGATGACCAAAAATTGACCGACGCTTCTTGCCCGGCTTCGGTAGTCAGGTCTCGGTCTCGGTTTTTAACGGAAACCGCAAATCCCTGTATTACACAGGTTAAGGTTTGATGTTAGCGCGATGGAAAATAATTCGCTTGTAACTTCAAGCATAAAAACATACTGTTCCATTGGAAATCCAGCAAGATTCTGATAACAACTATTCGCCGATGAACGTTGAGTTATGGCACGAGTAAACACGTCATCTATGTCCTGTTGTTCGGTACCTAAAATAAAACTGAGTTGAGTTATGAAATAATAAACTTGAAAAACTACACCAATGCAGCAGGCATGGTGTAACCAGAATTCCGATTCCGCTAGGAAAAGTTAGTTTTTTCACTATACGGTTGCGAGTAACATGACCATAGAGAAAGCGTATACGATTCATCATCGAATACTCTCGCTAATCTGAACAAAAAAATTAGAATTGCAATGTCGGAGTCGAAAATTAAATTTTGCCTGGATCACAAATTGAACTGGGATTGTCCTAAAACCTGGCATGATTTATATTTTAGCACCTGAAAGAATGTTGTAACGATTGACAAAAATCTTTACTTTAACTTTAACGTAAATCATACGTGCACTTGAGAAATATGTAATGCTCGGCTCCGGTAAAAAATAGACATCCTGCTCCGGTATGACATAACCCAACATTATACTATTATTTATAACCAAAATCCTAATATTTTGCAATGTATTTTGTTCGAAATGATAATAATTAATACTTGAAAAGCCCAGTTAATACTAAGACTTTTGTAAAACAAAATTATAGCTTGCACAATTGGCGGAGCACAAATCTCCCTATGAAACGAACGTCCGGCATGTAAGCACCCACGGAATCAATAAACATAAGCTCGATTTTGAGTGGTTTGAGTTAGTCATACAACATTTCAATCTACACTAATTCACTAACCTTGATTTGCGGATACTGGCATGAATCTCGCAGCATTATAACTAACCGCAGTCGGCTGGTTGAAGTTTAGTGGCACAGGTGACGGATGGCTCGCACTGCTCACTCCACTAGACAAGCTGTCAAGAGATTTATTCATTAAACTAGTGAGAATTTCGTTGGCTGCAGGTGCTGTTGTCATTGCCTGAGGGGCCGGCGAGCGAACCTGAGGTGCGGCAAATCTTGTGATTTCTGGGCTTGACCCAAATTTCGCTGAATCGTTTCGAGAAATCACAGGCAAACTGTCATCAAAATGTTCGATAAACCCCACTGGGATAAGACCCACACAGTTGCTACTTTGTGATCTAGCTTCAACCCACTCCGCGTCTACAACCTGTGTGATATAAATTTGTTCACCGACACGAGCGGTTAAATCTCCCTGTTCCACCCCTGAAAATTCGTATTTAACCACACAGAAGTCACCAATTGTGTAACGTGTTGCAGTTTTGTTAGACATGGTACCATCCAAACATACAGGAGATTGGCTCACCGAAGAACGAACCATATCAACAGTTGACGATGAGTTATTCAATTCACTGGCCTCTAACTCAGCATTTTCAGACAGCGGGCTCAAAGTGACGGGACCTGTAGTTGTGTTGGGTTTTGCGGCTATACTTTGAACATATGGCAAATCTGGATTACAATCAACAATTATATCAAGATATTCGGTTGGTATAATACCGACTGCCCCATTCAAGCCGCACTCACTCCAAGCGTCTTCAAAATGCCGTATTAATTCAACTATTTCTCCTTCGGTTGCTGATAACTCACCCGGGTACGCCGCTGAGAACGTATATCTAACCCGAGCATATGGATTCACAGCGGATGTGCTTGATAATGAAATCGGGTGTAGCTTAGTACACTCTTTTGAATTACTTTGAGGCATAGTCCTTTCAGTCCCTACCGCCACCTTTGTCATTTCGAGTGATTCGATGGGTAAAGAATTCATTCGCTGCGCGACACCCCTCGTTGTTCTATTAAGAACCACTTCGGTATTGCTTGAGTGAAGCCATGGCGCGTTTGAAATTTCTACAAAAGCTTTCGGAAACACCCCCGTTTGGCCTGCGCTATTACGACCGCGACACCACATGCCGTCAACAAAATCGTAAATTTCAACTGTTTCACCGATATGAAGCTCAATTTCTTCAGACAGCTTTGGTTTCAAGTCTTGAATAACTTTTGCGACGATTTTACCCGTTTCTTCTCTGCATGTCGCTGAAATACAAAGTGCATTACCTACAACAAAGTAGTTCATAACAGTATTAAATAAACGCATCTATTCATTATATATGGCAAAGCAACAAATGCACAGAACCAACTCGTTTTCCACGGATACGTAAGCGCCGACACTTATTCCATTATATTTAACGCAAGTTACTGTTATTCTACCCAACACTAAATAAATTGCGAATCATATGATTGACTTTCATAGTTTTAATGTCAATCTTGTCTAAACAAATCCTTCAAACTACAAATTGGGTCTAGCTTTTAATATAAACTCAAGCGGTTAAGGCTGATAAAATTGGAACAATCAACTATCCAGCAGTTGACGCTGAAAAATCATCTGAATAAATGTAAACGTGCATTGTCCTTAGATTGGTTAACTAAAAATACGAACATTCATGATATCATATCTGTGCCAGTAACAGGAACGTTACGGTGCAATCAAATAACGTGCCAAATCCTGTCATTACCTATAGTAGCACCATTTTCCAGGCTTTCGTACTTCTTCAATACCCGTGCGTGATTAACAGGAAACAGTCCGCGTCGACCACAAATTTCGCCCTGCCACCAATTATCATCAACTTTGATAATTCCCATTATTATATCGCCTAAAACAAAAGTCATCATATGAACTCGATAAAAGTCATCATATGAACTCCATAAAACCCACCATGTTCAAAATTCCTGCTGGACACCTACTCAGCCATCATATATACAACCAGTAGGTTCAGTTGCAGTTGAAGGTTAGGAAACCGCCGATAAATCGGGATCGGCTTTGCAAAAAATGGTCCAATTTTTACTAATACTTTTATGCACTTAGCTAACCGTGAGTTGGAATGCTGTCGACGCTCTGAAAAATGCTGCCAGAAGTTCGTACCTACTGTATTCGCATTATATCTATTCAAGTTTTTCAACTCTTAATATGCATTTTAATGCGTACCTTACAAAGATGCTATATGATATTTATGTCCCCCCACTGCCGAAAAAGTAAAGGCATGAACCTGGGGCAGACCAAATATATGAGCAGACTTGGTTGTGTATGTGTGGCCATCACCCCACAGGGAGGGTGCACAAATTCGTCCCTTTAACAATTTTACGGAAAATATATAACAGCATTGGTTTTCATAAAATTACAAAAAATGCAACACAGACGTCAGATGTGTAGGCTAAAATTTTAAACATACGCTTAATAGAGATATCCCAGGGCCGGATAATACGGTGTCGTGGACGATACCAGATGGCACCATGGACGATATTAGAAAAACAATATCCCGTGGCATAATTTAGTCAGAATCCGAACGCAGCACAGGATGTTTATTACGTTACCATAGGCAAAATGTCGCATGAGGCCATATGGCAAATAAACGCATTAACACTAATTTTACAACATGGGTGTGTTGACAAAATGTCGCGTAACGCGATATCATAAAAACGGTACCGTACTCACAGGTATATGTTTACGCAAAAGGTACTTAAATTTTGAAGTTTAGTGTTTTTTGCTGGCCCAAACCCCGGGTCCCGGGTAAAATCCTGCCCGGGACATCTCTAACGCTTATAATGATAGGTTATATTATGCAAATCCGCATTTATTTGATGCAAAGATTCGTACCCTTCACAAAATTCAGATCTTCTGTTTGATTGGACACGTAGGGATTGTGAGCTAAAAACAACGTCGCATTCTGCCATTGGTTCGGAAGTTGTATCTTCGTCACAAATGATTTCGGAAATATTCCACTTGAGTCATTTACGACTTGAAAACCATGGAGCCTATAACATTATTTAACATCCTTCAGTTTTTCTGCAATAATTTATACAGACGTACGTATACAACGTTAAAAACAAGCCAGGCATAAAGCTGTTATATATTTACAAAAATAAACGATGAAAGCAACAAAAATACAATTAAATTTACATATAAATAGAAAACTGAGTGCGCATGAGACTGGTGATTAGTATCATTACAATATCACGCTCGCAATTTTTGAAACTTACCAATTAGAATCTATTTCTTTGTCGACATATATTACATCGCCACTATCGAAACACAATTCTCCCTTAACACCGGAAGCGAAGGAATGAACTGCGCGTGCCCAAAACGACAGTTCACTCATTGCTGTTTATAACATAATCTTGGACTTCGGACACCTTTTCTTCTAAATGAACAGGTCCTGCTGCGGAGTTTAACCAGAACACACTGCACCATTAATATATTAATAATTTACACATATGTAATGCTTTATATACAGTGTGTACTCACATCCACATCTTCATAAGATTTTAACGAAAAAGTATAGCAGAAAACGTTTTTCAACAATCGGCTCTTTTTCGAAAGGAGTTTGTACGCCCAACAATCTAAAGGAAAAGACAAACTATGCAAATGAGAAACGCATAAAAATAAACGATTTCAAGATCACAAAAAATGCATAACTGACTTAAGCCGTAAATGTCCAATTACGTGCGAAAATCCGAGTTTCGGGCCTCATATCCATTGTGATAATTTGGGTTGGATAGGGTACGACAGTTTTTTAGTTATTAGTTCTTGCAGCTGAAAATGAGCTTTCGTTCTTACGACATTTCGATCCAATGACCGTATGTGTATGCGCGGTGCAGCTGGTGTATGTGCATAGTGTGTAATATTAAGACACATACATACTCGTGCACATATAGCACCAGAGAAAATTATATCTGCCGCGTGGTGTAATTGGTAGCGCGCTTGAATCGAGAGCGAGTGGTCCGAGGTTCGATTCCCGGCGTGGCCATATGTTTCGGAGAAATTTAGGGGAAAACCATATACATTCGCAGTACTTCGGAGAAAGGGGTCGTCCCAGCTGCGCAGTTCTCTACCACTGAGCCAAGGCGCCTCACACATATTGCTAAGTTTTCAGGTTTGATGCCTTATAAGAACCTCAATATTGCAGTCCTGTATCATAGGTGTTGCATGTTTTACTGCTGCTGCATATAAAGACACCACATATGCATCAGTGTTTTAACCGATGTGCAGAATCTGTGACATGCGGATGTATGGAGGCAAATAATAACCTCATGCTGATGCTGTACATCGGTAAAAACACTGCTGAATATGTAGTGCCTTCATATGCAGCAGCAGTAAACATTGAAGAACCAAGAGTAAAACATGGAAGAACCAAGATACATGTGTATAATGTTGAGGTTCTTATAAGGCATAAAAACAGAAAAACTCAGCAGTTGATTGTGAGGCGGTGTGGCCCAGTGGATAGCACGCTGGACTGAAAAATCTGTCGACCGAGTTCGAAACCAATTGGGAGCGTCCCTCATTTTCAGCCGCTGAGAACTAAAAACTGAAAGACTGCCTTACCCTAACCTACCCAACTAATCACATGGTGACCACGATGGGACCGCAATGGCAAAACTGCCGCGGTAGAACCCAAAACACATAACGTTGGCGGTCAAGGGGCGACCTTGTAGAAAAACCGGGGGATGTGACATGCGGATGTATGGAGGCAAATAATAACCTCATGCTGATGCTGTACATCGGTAAAAACACTGCTGAATATGTAGTGCCTTCATATGCAGCAGCAGTAAACATTGAAGAACCAAGATACATGTGTATAATGTTGAGGTTCTTATAAGGCACAAAAACAGAAAAAATCAGCAGTTGATTGTGAGGCGGCGTGGCTCAGTGGATAGCACGCTGGACTGAAAAAACAGTCGACCGAGTTCGAAACCAATTGGGAGCGTCCCTCATTTTCAGCTGCTGAGAACTAAAAACTGACAGACTGTCGTACCCTAGCCTACCCAACATAACGTTTTATTTTGCCTCCATGCATCCGCATGATTCTCAAGTGTAAAAATTTAAAACCACCATGTGACATTGATCTTGCCTCTCAACGCAAGGTCTCCTGGCGCTGGTACTCGGAATAACACCCGAAGCTTTTGAAGTTTCAAAGAACATGTTCTTAATAAATGCACAATAATTCTACTAAAATTCTACTAGCTTAACAATTAATCAGTAGTTGCATACTAAATGCTGCTCACCTCAGGTTTCTGTTAAAACATGTGTACGATTTTGTTTTGGTATTTGTCGTTAGAAGCTGGTAAAATATATTGAACGTCTTGTTAAACTTTCATTGTATGACACATATTATGTTTGAAGAAACAAGGCCCATCTAAAGATCAGGGGGGAACGTTTTTCTGTGAGACTAGAAAATAGTAAACTTAAGCTTTAACCTATTTTTTGCTTAGGTTTACGCTTAATAGGCTTCGCGAAATGCCTATTCTTTACGCTTAGGCTTTGGCTTCTAGGAATATGCTTATAATACTGTCCCGCCCCGCCCCTGCTTGGCGAGC
Organism: Enoplolaimus lenunculus; assembly: GCA_030248215.1. Taxonomy (NCBI): domain Eukaryota; kingdom Metazoa; phylum Nematoda; class Enoplea; order Enoplida; family Thoracostomopsidae; genus Enoplolaimus; species Enoplolaimus lenunculus. The sequence continues at coordinate 96,863 of JASANG010000406.1, forward strand.
AACAAAACGGTCCGAAAGCAGAACCGAAGATACACTCAGCAAAAGTTATACATAAAACCGAATCCAGTGGCGCTAGAATAAAAAAGTTCAACTTGTAAGCACAAAAATATAGCTCAATTTTCCAACCAAAAACTAAATGATTGGCACAGCTCTTATCAGAATGAGATATTTGGTTCTTCCTCTGTGCACGCGAACATCATTGAAATTGAAATTCTAATGTGTAAAACACACCGTTTATATAAGGCACAAATGCAGCAGCTTATGAAACGTGCCATAAATCATGGAGTGTGGAACAAATTGAGCATTTTGGAAATGCATGCTCAATTGAAAAAAATCAGTTAGGATAATATGCCAATTTTTCTTAAATTTTCGAATGATTAAAGTTTTCATTAATACGGAAAATACGAAAAATTCCGATGAAAAATACCGCATTCATAGCCAGAAGTGAAAAATACTGGATTTCGCTACCTAGGCCGGAATAGCGGTTGCACTGTTAATTGGCGGTACGTTGTTCTGCATATTAGGTTCGTTTATTCGTCAGCTTATATGTTTTCACCAAGGTGCAACCGGAGGTCAAATATAGCGCATCCTCGCTGGAGTTTCGGATTGAATTCGCACCTGTTAATGCAGTTGCAAGTCGCTTGAATTTCTTGCACCTGCAGTTTGATTGATCAATCGGCATATTTCTGGTGATACATTGTTCTGCATATTCGGTTTGTTTATTCGTCAGCTAATTGTTTTCACCAGTTTGCATCCGGAGGTGAAAAATAGCGCAACCTCGCTGGAGTTTCGGATTGAATTCGCACCTGTTAATGCAGTTGCAAGTCGCTTAAATTTCTTGCTCCTGCAGTTTGATTGGTCAATCGGAATATTTCTTTGAAAATACTAGCAGCTGCATGTATTTCGTGCAATTTGCAACTGCGAGTTCTCGCTGCAAAAACTTGCTCGTGTGAATGGGGCACAAAATGTTAGCCTGAAAGACTAGAGTGCTTAAGCTATTTTTTCTGTAAAATTCAATTTCCTTGCTGGCAAAACATATACAACATGTTTTAAAATTTCGGACGCAATCTGTTACCGTTCCCCTTATTTTAGCAACCCTACACTCTGGTCTGTAGGCAAAAATATTTATCTTTGACCTTTATGTATTTACACACAGTCAATCACTGATCAGTAAATTTTGTGCATGAGTTTCATCGTAAATCAAAAACTCATTGGTCAGGTATGACCTTGTATTAAAGTGCACCCCAAGTCGATTTGATGCTGTTTGGGAAACTATTTCTATTCACCAATATAAGTTAATAAAAGTGATAATCTAGCTAGTGATTATAAAGTTCTGGTAAGTTTGTTTGGATTAGTTTGAAAATATTGGATGGTTGACTGCCCAAAGAGTGTGGATTATATTAGTCCATTACACTGCTATCCACTTATACATCTGTGACAAGTGTCAAGCAGCGCCAAAGTATTTGGTTGGATTGTACCACAAAACGAATTATTTCACGAAGACATTCCATTTACAAATTGTAGCTTGTGCTAGTCTTAATAGTTACGGGGAAGTAGAAAATCAGTCTAAAATATGCTACATTTTGTACAGATTCAGTGGTTGAAAAGATGTACCTAACATGAACCCTGGTCATAGTTTAACGATTTTTAGAAACCCAATCCAATTGCAAAACGTTTCGATACATTAAAAATGCAGCTCCAATCCAGTCAGTATGCAGCGTTTGACTATATGGCGGTTTTGACTGCTTGTTTGATATTTAGATCCAGTGAGGCAGGAAGTAGTGTATATAAATCGTTATCAAATTTAAATTTTATTGCATATAGTTGTTGCGCCATGTCAGTTTCAAGTCAGTGTGAAAAGTTGCCATCAGAATGTAGTGAACATATGAGTTATATTGATGGTCAATTTGTGACAGAGCAATCCGTTATGTCATGTGCGACAAATTCTTATTCCACTGAACGTATTGCTGCGGTAACCAGCTGTTCATATTCTCCGCGAACAACTGCTAAAACCGTATTGGAGCAGAACATTCGCAGTGGAAGTAAATCAAATCGTTTTAGTCTTTCAACGTCTTCCGATACGCTGCTATTTCACTTTACTGCTTTCTGTGTGTCATTGATCAGAATTTCAGGTAAGAAAACATATATAAGTTGTAGGTACGTGTCGCGCTGATAATGTACGGTAAATTTAATTGGAAAATTCGATATTGTTATCTAAATTTTATCGATGTCATTCTTTAACTTTAAAAACTAATAAAAATGTGGATATTTCTATGTTTTTCGTTCGAAAGCACTATTATACAATCATAAATTATAATTATTAATGCTGCGAATATAACGTATGTGTACTTGGGATGTTCCGATTAATCGGCATCGATAATAATCGGTACTTATCGTGAGTCGGCATGGGCATTGCAAAAATTCCCGAGTCTTTGTCGGAACTTTTTGCACATATAACAGTCAGTTGGAACGCTATCAGTTTCATTTCTGGGCGCATATTAGCGTGTGGTCAGAAAAAGTGTTATCTCTTTTGCGTTTGTGTTTGAAAAAATATATAATGATGTAATGTAGTACTCTATCTGTTTATCAATCATGATTTACTGTAGTTCGAATCGGCATCGGTTCGGCATCTGCAAAATTTCAAAATAAATTCGGGATCGACAAAATTTCAGAACAAAATCGGTATCGGCAAAAATTTTGGCATCGGCACATCCCTAATGTGTACGTTGTGCGCATATATTATAATTATTTTTGATTTTAAAGTTGTGTAGTTGTTGGAATATTCACCCATCAGGCCGAAAAATCACCCAAGTTGTATGCTGGTACTGAGCGCACATATCAGCTGATATTGTTTTAGAAACGGAAACGCATAAATCCAAACGTTGCAAATTGTGCTTACTCGATTGTGCTTTCAACAGAACTCTCAATCAGTAAACGGGATGGCACCAGGGTGCAACCGGAATTACAATTTACCGGAACCGGAACCGGAATTTGAAAATTTTACCGGAACCGGAACCGGAGAGTGAAAAATGCATTTCACCAAAAATTTCATTTTAATCGTATTTTTTGCTCTATTATTTCTGAAACAACCTCAGTCGAACATAGGTATTTATTTTATCTGTTATATTTTAGATTTTCATCATCGACTGAAGTGATATCCACCATCAATGGCTTATATTCGGAGTACAAGTGGCTTTCAAAAGAGATTTTAAAAAATTAGCAAAGTTAAGAAAACGGCCAAATTATAATACCGGAATTTTTAAATCCGGTAAAAATTTACCGGAACCGGAACCGGAAGGTGAAAAAATGCTGGAACCGGAACCGGAATTCCGGTTGCACCCTGGATGGCACTAAATAATTTGTTTCAGATTATTCGCACAATAACGACGTACAAAACTAAACTAATACCATTTTATTATTCCAGCAAAGCTACTTTTTTCACAAACAGTACGTAATTATTTGGTGCCCGACCTCCTGAGATTTATGACCCGAAACAAAAAAATATTGGCTTATTTATATATAGCAAGCAACTTAATTGTTTAAAACGTAAAGATACGTGTATTGGCGAACATTGTTGAATTCGGCTTGTTCACAACCGAATCTCAGCTGCCAATTTTTGTCAAATCCAAACTTTTGTAAATCGGAATCGGATTCTGAGGTACAAATTTTGTGACTGTACGGATAATTTTTATTGTATTGACAAATATAATGTTGGTTTGGGGGTGACTGTTGGCTTGCAACAATTTTGAAAAAGTCTCATGAACAAATTGGCGATGATTTTTGTTTCTGTAACGCTAAACTACAATCAATTATTGATAAGCTAACTCATCGAAAGCAATTTAATAGAATTTCCGGTTGGTTGCACACTGGCTTCTGTATATACGTATGTTTATATTTTAAAAACATTGAAAACGTAATGAAAGCTCAAATACGTATCGCAGCTAAGAATGTCAAGTTCAAGTTTGCAAGAAAGTTTAATTAATACTGGAACTGGATGGCGAAAATTACCGAAGTTTTGTATATACCGGAACCTCAGTTCCGGTGAACAGGAACAGGAATTGAATTTTTTGTGAAACAGGAGCCGGAATTTTAAATATTTTTCATCACCTTGTAGCCTTGTACTACCTTTTACTATATATTTAAATAGTAGCCAAAAAATGCTTTAAGCAAATTTTCAGCAAGTTCATCAAGAAGTTATCGAAAACACATTCGATTTTAGGTTAACTGTTTATTGACAAAACTGAACTAATTGCAAAAGCACTCGTTTCGTACGAAAAATTTTTTCAAAGCTAAAGTTCATAATATTTAAATGATTACGAATAATTTGCCACGAAACCGTAGAAATTCCGGTCGGTACAGGAATTCCGGCGGAACCCTTTCAGGTACGTCCGGGCTGTCATAAAGCGATAGTCTCCAGTCAGTGTTAAAAACGTGCTGAGTTTCAAATTTTTGTTGTCTCCCATCCGCAGCGCTTGAGTTTTTGAATTCATAGTTCCGAATCCGATTGCGCTATAAATCGGAATCGACATACGGAAAAATACATTCACGAAAACTCAGGATATCACATCAAAACCTGTTACAATAGAAAACGGACTGACCAATGCTTCACCAACAGTTTTACACAGGCACCGTTCTTGTTTATTTGAGGTGAAACGTAAACAGCGCTGCAAGCTAAATTTTTGAGACGTACTCACACAAAATGCTTGTGATTCAGCTAAATTTCTATGGATAACATAAAATTATAAATTTGTAAGCTTGGGACCTTCACCTTTCCAATTATTCACAGAATGATTTCTGGCGGGCGTGGCGGGGACGTACGCTACCCCAACCCCTCTGCATTCGTTATGCTTGCAATGACGGCAATACTACTTTAACCACTTGTGTATAATGTATATAATGTTTATGTATTAATGAGTAATATATAAACTTGTGTCTACTGCTGAATGTTGTCCGTTTATACGTTGAATGGTTGCTATGGCTAATGTGTAACCGCTTATGTTCACATGAGCAAATCCAAATATTTGGATTGATCGTGCGTAGTTATATCACTCTATGCAAAGTTGTTTATTTATGTTGGCTAAGTTCGATGCGCTTTACCGGTCTTACACATCACAAGACTTCACAATTAAGTGGTGCGGAAGTGTTTTATTTTGCCAACGTAGCAGTTTTTGCTATTGAAACGATTGTTGAAAAATGAAACGTGAAGTCGAACCAAACTTTGCTATTTCATATACGTATATGTCGTTGGCCAATCTGCTATTTGAATTGATTGCACTTTGACATTGGATAAACTGCTACTGAAGTTGTAAACCAATCAGATTTGCATACGTATTTGGTCACACGCAATATCGTTATCCAGTCGGCGTTGATTTTATATCACAGTTGTTTTGCTACATCTCGCAATCGGTATTTGGCTTAGGCTAAACTGCAATTTGCTTAGAATAGCAGATTGGCCTTGGCCAATTGGTAATTGGCTGGAATAGCACGTTGGTGTACGACATATACATACACTGTAGGTAACGTAAAAACGAATACAATTATATTATATATTATTTACGTATATATAAGTTTTATAAATCTCTTGCATGACCAAAACACCAGATTCTTGTTCTCGGCTTTGTAAGACGCATCGAGTCAATTAAAGCTTACAGCGAAAAATGAAAAATTTAATACCGGTTGGCCCCAGAAGTCATCTGTCGGTGCTGGTACCGGTCAGTTAGAATGTTATGGATAACTGTATAAACTGCATTTACATAAGGGAGCCATCAAAATTTCTGTTCCGGAATTGCAGAATGCAGGAACCGGAATTTATTATGGTGTTCTGCTAAAAATCATTTAAACATTAAAAGATTTGTAGCTGCTAAACAGGGTTAAACCGAAATTCATGTTCCAGTCTTAATTCCTGCTAAAATTCAATTCCTATTCTTGTTTCTGTTCATGCATTCAAAGACGCAGGAACCGGATTTGTTACGGTTTCGTATCAGATTATTCATAATCATTTATATAATTGGTGGAAACTTTGTTTTTGAACAATTACGTATTTCGAAATGAGTTGATTTGCAAATAGTTCTATTTTTAATAAGCAACTCTTTGTGATATGTTTTCGCAAAACTTGATGACGAGATAGCTGAAAATTCGCTTATGCCATTTTTCGGTAGGTTTTCTAAAACAAGTCCAACAGTAATTAAGGGTTGGAAAAGATTTTAAATATTGCGGTTCCTGTTTGAACAACCATGCACAATACGCATGTGTCTAAATTTTTTTTGATTGGCGCAGTAGAAGCGTTTTTTCAGCAGTTTTGGCGCAAGCCAAAAAAATGAAAAACACCCTCCCTGAGAACAATCCAATCAATGTTACACCTTTATTGATATTTAATGCAGTTATTAGGCGAGAAAAATTGCCCTGCTCAAGTGGTGTTCGATGTTTTAAAAGCAAGTTTGAACGATTATGACGCGGTTTGCATATTGTTCTAATTCTTCGAGACAATAGGTACGTATGTACGTCACCGTGTTAATAGCTATTGTATTAATCCTAACAAGTTTGTATACGTTGTGTGATTATGTTTTGCAGTACAGTTAATGTGTGAATTTTGTCTTCCAGCCCAGTTCAGCTTACAGCTTATTATTGAATTCAGCGTTTGTTAGACGTTAAAGTTGACTGTATTTCGTAGACCTTGTACAGTAACAGATTAAGCATTTTGTGACAGGAGGGAGAGATATACTTATGTAGTGAAACAAAGCTTGTGAGTGAGATGCTAACAAAAATATATATACATTTAACTTAATACAAAAATTGGGCGGTGAACCCTGTGGGGGGTACCTTGGGCTGTGAACCTTGTGGGTGGTAACTTGGGCTGGGCCCACGTTTCGATCTGTCAGACTTGCTTTTTGAGTGATTTTACATACACGAGGAATGTTTAAGAACACTGTATACGTACGTAGTAGGAAAGTGTATAAATTAGCTACGGTTTGTTTACTTTTAGTAAGCGCTGTGCTGTATTTACTACATACGCACGTATATATATAATATGTAGTCTGATCGACGTTGTATGTACATTTAGCGTTTTACAAGGTTCGCTTGACAGGGTAAATAATCTATTGAGGTGATGAACGTCCGTCTCGGGGGCCATCTCCAGCTGTTTGCAAGCAGCTGTATAAAGCCAAGTATTTATTTGTATTTTGCGGTCGATCGATGTTTTTGAAGAAGCCTGGGGTTTTAATTGGGGAAAATTTGAATTCAGGGGCTAAGTATTTGTTGCAAAAACATATTTAGCGTCCACACCTCATTGTTGATTGTCTAGAATTAGGTAGCCAATGTATCGATTTGTTTTCTGGCCAAATTAAATGGAATACGGTCATTCGGTTTGCTTCTGACCTGTAGTTGTGTGGGGTTTGTTTTTTTAAAATGAATATGTCGTAAGGCAATTTGCTTTCCAGGCCAATTACTAATTGGCTTTGACCAATCGGCTATTTTATGCAATAGCAGTTTGGCCTTGGCTCTAAACTGCTATTGAACTTATAGATGATTGAGATTTGATTATTTGGGTAGACACGCAATGCCGTTAACCAATCAGCTTTAGTCTTACATCACTGTTGTTTTGCGCCATTTCACAATCGCTATTCGGTCACGGCCAAACTGCTTCTGAATTGCAAATTGGCCTACGGCAAATATATACATGAAATTAGTTTTTTTAAACAATCACTAATCAGCTACTGTTGAGGGTTCGATCGAATAATAAATTTATGGGAGCAGTAACTAGATGTTAACAGGGTATAGTACTAAATATTATGACACACTGTTTAAAGTGTATCGTTCGCACATAAGCACTATTAAGCATGATGTTTATTAAACGAAAGCATGTGTTAGCTTGGAGTTTTGATTTAAGTTCAATGTGACAAAAATGTTAGCTTTTTGTTTGCCAGCAAATGTAATCGGAGTAATAGAAGATTGTTTTATAGTATTCACAGTCACAAACGTAATTATCCGATCCGGCAGGTTTATATCGGGTAGAACCAACCAATGTATATTGTTTTTTGGTGGATATTTAACCGAAACCGGATATACGGCTGCTGTCTGATGCAGTTCCAATATTTTTTTATTTAGAACGCCAATTTTCAACGCTAACAACGACAAATATGCCGCGGAAGTAGTTTGTTTTACGCATGAAAAAAGAATTTTTATTTTGTTCATTCATATTTTATTTAGTATATATGGTGTATATATGAATGTATATATGCACATACATATTAACATTTTTGTGTATATATAGTTGTTCGTATATATATGTTTATTATATGTGCTATATATATTCATTGTTATGTGTCTGATGTTTAGTTCCAAGTTTGAGTTGTAACGAGCTGTAACTTTTAAGGTTAACTGTTTGAAAATTATACTGCACTGCGTGTTGTTCTGAAATTGTAGAGTGGTACTAAAATATACGTATATATCCAAGGTTTTAATGAAGATTATGGATATGTGTAGTGCTAATAGTAAAAATAATAATAATAAAAATAATAATAGTAATACTAATACTAATAATAGTAATAATAATAATAGTAATAATAATAATAGTAATTACATTATTAATAATAATGGTAGGTTGCCTAATTGTTGTTGTATTTTGTTTGTAAATTGTATGTGGACTGTAATAATTTATGTCGGTATACCGTTTCAGAAACGGAATAGGAATTGTTTATTTCGTTTTTATGGGTATAACATGTTCCTTAATACGTAATTCTGCTGTTTTTATCCTTTATAGTTCTGATGCCGGCGTAAAGTTACGATTCCGATTGAATTGAGTTGCTTTTAGCACCCTGTTATGTCATGTGTACATGTATATATTTGTCTCAGTTAGCAATTGTACAGTCCGAAGCACTAAGTTCGTTACGGATCAGTTGTCAACTGGAACAAATATGTAATGTAGGTGTTGTTTGGACATGGTCGCCCAATAGTGTCCTAAAGCCTGTGAATAAATCTGATCATAATCCTAAGTCTAAGCGTAGCATCGTGATGTGTATTGAATTGTCGGGTCGATGATGATATTTTGGATTACAAGTTGTCGGGCGACGACTTGTCGTGATACCTCCAAAACGTTGAATCATAAGTCGATCAACATATTGCGTTACACAATACACAAATAATTTCATCATTTTATTTTACAGCCACATCCCTGGCTTCCGTACCGTTTCCTACGTTGATACTTGTGACAACGCTTTGTCTCACATCGTCCGCTACGAATGGTGTCAGCAGTCAGTCGTTATCGGCTGGTACTTCAACGGCGTCGGACGTGACCAACAGTGAATATTTTAAATCACAACCCAACCGGGACCCGTACTATGTTCGCGAAGGCAATTCAGGACCAACGCTGATGTGTTCAGTGCAAACTCGGTACGCGCAGGAGCCATACATTTTAAACTGGATCCAAATTGGAAGTGCACGCAAGTCACCGCGGTGAGTTGTTTTTAATACTATTTGTGCTTCTTCTATTGTTTTTAGTCTTCGTCTCAGTAGAAAAAATACCGCGAAATAATTTTGATTGACCGTGGCAACCACGGCGCAACCAGAATTCCGATTCGGATTAGAATTCCGATTCCGATTAGACTTCCGATTCGGATTAGAATTCCGATTCCGATTAGAATTTTGATTCAAAACGAGTTCCAATTTCGAGTCTGATTCCGATTGCACAATTAATCGGAATTGGGATTTGGAAATTTTACTTTTAATCGCACTTGTGAATTGTTGCACGTTTCATACAAATTCTGTATTATTTTCAATGAAATTCTTTTCGATGAGTTAATTTATCAATAATATTGATTGACGTTTAGCTTTATAGAACCAGAAATCATCACCAACTTGTTAATGTCATATTTTTGAAAATTATTGCAAGCCAACAGAAACCCTAAATCAGTAATATATTTGTCAATACAAATTATCCGTACAGTCACTAAATTTCTAGTTCTGAGTCTGATTCCGATTCCGGTATAATCCAGACTGGCTGCATTTGAGAGACCCTACTTTGACGTCCGGCGCCGTCCGTTACCGTCCGGCACTGTGTAATCGCAACGCACATATGTTATTGCAGTAAACAATAAAACATACCACGTACTTTTGCGCGACTCAAATGCCTTAAACAGTGCGATCCGCTTAATATCCGGTTCGTGTAAAAATTCCCTGTCCGGTTCCGTTATCCGGCAATATAATGTTCGGTCGCACCACCATTACATCGTGTGAAAATTGAGATGTGATATGCGCAAGCTATTGTCGAAAATGTATTAAGCATACATATATTTGATTCGATTGTTAATTTATTGCGTGGACCTTGTGTCGTTTTTTCGAAATTCGCTGATTTAATTTATAGACGACGATCAGAAATAATCTACGTATTTATTGTGATTTTGCCGACTGCTTTTCAGTATCATAACTACCGGAGAAGAAAATCGTACGCCTGATTTGTACGAGCTTGATCGGACGAGTTGCTCTGGTTGTTACAATTTACGCATCAAATCAGTGTCATACGAACGCGACAATGGCCGTTTTGTGTGTCAAATACAAGGGCCTGGTGACTTTTTCAAGGCGTCTCGCGAAGCAGTGGTTACCGTACTTGGTAAGTCGTTTTGTTTTTAACGTTAACGACAGCGCTGTCTAGACTTCACACGATTTTGAGGTTCAGAAGATCTGGCGATTTTTGGGTAAGGGTACTTATCGGTTTGAAAGTTTACGTTTTCTTGGTAGCGGATTTAATCCAAGGAACCACCCTAGCCTGGCACCCCGTCCCGCCCGCAGGAACCAAAACCAGGAGTTTGTAATAAGGTTTAGCACTGAAATGGCGAAAAACTCGCACGACAGTTTTCACATTCAAAATGTTCGGTAAAATGTACCTGGACATATATGTGCAGTAATTGCAAACCATTTTGTATCGCGGAAACTTATGCATACTGTTTTGTAATCTAAAAACTTTCACATATACTGTTCTGCTATTTAAACATTGGCCCTCGTACAGTCCCCTCGCAAGCTTAGGCTTAGGCTTCGAAAAAGGCTTACCGAAGCCTAAGCGTGAGTACAAACCGTTGTCTAAGCTTTTTCCAAAGCCTAAGCCTAAGCTTTAACTGTGCAAGAACTGTAGATTTACGGGCACAACGCGAAGACTAAGTGCGTACCGTAGCTATTTCTATTTATTGCGTCGTTTCACTGTAGTCGAACGCACTATATTTTTTACGTAAGCTATTGAGTAATGAATGAAGGTTTAGAGTACGCATAAAGTAAATTATTGAAGTGTTGATTTGTGACGTTTGTTTTCTCATCGCAAAGCAGTTGTGTATTGTAGAATAAAAAATAATTGACACAACTCCTTCACATTGTAAACTCGTTCGTGTTCGGAGCGAAATTTTTGTTGAAGCGCTTCAGAACACAGTTTTTTATTTGCTACAACTTATGTACACAGTATACGTATATATTATATATAGATGTATATATATAAGGAATATGTATGTGAAATGAAATTTTTTCATAATCAAAAAGAAAGATGTTGCTGAAATAAGTGGTTTTTAAGGAGTGAAGTGTGAGTGCCTTTTTAGTTGATCATTATGATGATGGTCATATTGTTCGTCACATTTATTTCGATTCGGGAGGGTTTGTAGGCAAATAAGAAAGGTTTTTGACCTCTAGGATTAAACACGTTATCACTAAAGCGAACGCTTCTGTATAAGTGTGTTTTTCTTTTTGGTTTTTCCAGGAATTTCCAGAAGGGATATAATATCTTTGCTGTCCGCCCAAGTAGACTATGAATGACGTAACGAAATAAAATAAAAAAATAGTATAATAACGTAGTTATATTTAAGGGCAGCCAAAGAAATGCTCGCTTAGGACGTATGTATGGTCTGTATTGTGAAGTGTGGTAAGGTAGATGATACTGATATGTCTTGGAAGTGAATATAGTGAGCTTGGAAAATTCAGCATGTTTTTCGCAGTTGATTTGTCAAAGTTTTCTACCAACTTTGAAATCCGTAGCTATAGGAGTAATTTAAGAATATTGACCCATAATTTAAACAGTTTTCATTGACCGCAGCAGGAGCGGTCTCGTAGGTATATTGCTGTGATCACTGGTCAGTGGTAATTTAGAAATGTTCCATGTTAGAGTGATAAAATTGAAAATAGCTGCCTGACTCAGGGATGGACAAACGCGGTATGTCTCGGTGTTTGGCTGGTGTAAATGAAAAAACACATGGTATGCATACTATATACCGAAATTTTTAATTCCGGTAAAAATTTACCGTAACCGGAAGGTGAAAAAATGCCGGAACCGGAATTCCGGTTGCATCCTGGGCGAAAAATAACATTTTCACGGTTCTTAGTTTGATGTAAAAAGGTAACCGCTAATTCTTAGCAAATAATACAAGTTTTTACGCTAAAACAACATATATGTATGTTTATACGTTCGAAAACACATAAAAATCGTTAAAAAATTTTAGTTTCATTTTATTTTTGGTAACTGGCTAAAAAATGACCAAGACAGAGACCAGTCTCGATCTCGGTTTTCAACCAAGACCATTTATCTCTACATATGTGTAGTTAATTTTAGGGCTATTTTAGGGCTACCCCTCAAATTTGGTTCAACATATCACCTCCCCTATTCAAATCCAACTGTAAACATTAGCGTGTTTTACGTATGTATATATATCCATATATACATTATATATATGTTATACATATTTTACATAAATATATAAAACAAATCAACGCCCCTCAAAACGCTACCTATCTGAATCCTCGTTGATTTTCGATTTCAAGAGCTCTCATCACGACAGAATACTGTATGTATATACTAGATACTTGAAATTCTCGTGCTTTCCACATACACCACACGTTAGTTGCGACTATGGACTATGCTACGCAATCCAACGAAGCGCAAGGTGACTGTCAAAATTTTCGCGCACGTAACCAATAAATACCAATATATATATATACATATATATAATCAGGCAAGGTGGCACCCAATCCGCAATTTGACCAAATCCACGATTTGACCGAATCCGAATCGATTGCTAATTGCTAAATTTGACTGTTGTATTTTTTCAAATTTCTGATACTGATACCTATAATGTTGGTAATTTGTTTTACAATTAGCAAATTTATAAAGTTTGAACATTGGTTTATAGACATGCAAAACTAATACGTAACAATTATTATTCTCAGCAAAAGCTTAACTAACCGCATTTTATTCCCATGAAAAATTTTAGCTTTGTTCATTTCACACATTGGTCCTTTGATTGCTCGAAATCACCAGTCTGGGAACTTGTGGCTTGATACCATTAGTGGAGAAACAACTTTATTTAATGTTGTAGATGGGACTTGTTCGGAAAAAACTTTCAACTAAAGTTCACTTCTTGACGAAAAATTATAAGACGTGTGTGTGTCGAGTAAACTAGCGGCGGCTGGTGTCATTGTGTCCTGTCAAGCCACACTGTGACTGGCGATGGCCACATCACTGTTTTTATTAACGCGTTACGTATATATATATATATATATATATATATACATATATATATATATGTATGTAGTTTGGTTTGTATAAAATTCTAAACTAGAGGATTTCAAGCAAAGCACCTTAACACTGTTATTCTAAACATACGTTTACTTACATTTATGTATATATCTGCTGAATATATTGGGGTTTTTCCATTATCCCCCCGTCCGGTGGTTGCCCAAAAATGGTTCATATTTGAAAATTTTTTGCATATTTCAGCTGTTCATGAGCTCCGCTGATCATTTCACGTTTAAATTTGAATTTTTGAAAAAAAATCGATATTTTAAGCTGCCAAAATCCCCCAAATAATTTTTATCAAAAAGTTTGAAAATTTTTTATACCATTGGATGCAGCTTGTTGAGATGAGTGCCGTGGCGGTGAGATATCCGCCATCAGACGTGTAGTTAACGAGTTTTGGTCAAAAATAACTCTGATTTGGACGCCGTCCCAAATCGTTGGCAGCGCGCAAAATCAGTTTTTAACGCTAACTCGTTAACCAATCGTCTGATTGTGAAAAATGTAATACCATTGGACTCAGCTCCGCAAGCTGCATCGAATGGCATATCGTTTGTTAAACTTTATAACAATTTTTTTGGGTTCCAAGGGGGGTGGGTCGGGACCTTTAAAAAAGTCGAATTTTTTAAAAATTCAAATTTAGGCGTGGCATGATCAAGTGATGTTCTGTGAACCTCAAATATGCCAAAAGTTTTTAAATCCGTCGATTTTTGGCTAAACGCGGGCTGAGCGAGAATAAAACAGAACAGACTACATATGTGCAGTTTATATGCATGCATGCACTATACATGACGGATTGATATGCTATTAAATTTTACTATCATATTTTAACGGTCGAATTCACATGCATTGAAAATGCAGTCGACTCGACAGAGAACAACATTGTCAAATTCACAATTGAGGTTCAACGTTGTTGTAGATAAAATTGAGGCTGTAGCGGGAGCGCTTAATGGGTCACAGTCTGGCCGTAGAATGAAACTACGTACGTAGTTTCGGCAATGATAAATGTGTCTTTGATCAGAGAGGTACGAATTTTTGCGTACATATTCATGGGTTGACGCTGGCAGTTATATTAAGTATATAAGCACATATGAGGGAAAATTAAACGTTTGAAGTGTCTTTAATTTTGATTTAATTTCAATTTGAGAGTCAAATTTAAGCTTGGGCGTGTTTCATATAACAGTTAAGTGTGTACTATTGACATAGATACGTGCGTATATAAGTGTATATATAATATGTAGTTTAAATGGTGACTAAATGAGTTCAATTCAGTATAGTGTGTAGGGATAGTTCTGCGAGCAGGGCTGTAATTGTATACCGAAATGCTATGCGTATTGTATACTTAGTACTTAATATGCTTATATGTACGTACATATATATGTATTATATGCGAATGTGAAATTAGTGAAATTAAACAGGTTATATTTATCTTCCAGCTGCTGTGTTTCGGCACAGTGAGATTGGTTTTAAACCAGGGTGCAACCCGGAATTCCGGTTCCGGCAGGGAAATGCGGAATTTGCACTATCCTGTTCCGGTAATAACTCCGGTATTTTTTCGCCGGAATTTTCCAGCCTTTTCGGTATTGAAAATTTTTCGCGTTCGAAAATTTAAGAAAAATTGGCGTATTATGCTAAGTTGTTTTTCCAAAATTATCTGAGCGAGTATAGCTAAAATTTTCGATTAGTGTCGTCCGTCATACTCTATAATTTTTATCATAAGTTTCCCAGCTACTGCATTTTGTTTCAAAATTTTGACATTCTCAATGGTGTGTTTACACCATTAAAAGCCATTAAATAGCTTTTAAATAAATTTTCGTAAAAAGTGTTTTTTATATTTTCTGGTTCCGTTTCCGACATGTTTTTAACTTTTCGGTTCTATAATTTTATTCCGGTTGCACCCTGCGTTGACACGTTTGTGAGTGTTATTAAAAACGTTCTAGCAGCCAAGGCCCACTCTGTGGTTGGTCGCGACACTGCCTTACAGTCATCGCCCGGATTAGTTAAAGCTTGTGAGCCGTGTATGATAAAGTGTGGGTTGCGTGGGAGGGGATCAGAACTGCAACCGGTACGTAGCTTAGGAGATAACAAAGAACTAAAGTATAAATACAGTCAAATGATGTACAGGACAGATTTACGTCTGTCGACAGCAAACAAATTGTGCAGCGTTGGTGATAAGGTTCGAATTGGTGTTTTGTATCGCCTTTTCCAGATGCTCTACGGAAAAAGGTTAAACATAACCTGTACTTGGCTGTGATTTAATAATCGTAGCCAGCTTCGAAATTGAGATAGAACGTCATCTATATGTCCGAAATCTTGGCCAACTTTGTTTGCAGTGTATATATACAGTTTATGCAATATTTATATATATATATATAATATATCTATTTTCAGTGCGACCAGGAGTGCCTCAAATTTCGCATCAACCACCTTCGCCTGTTCAAGAAGGTCTCGCGGTCAATGTTGTCTGTGAAACTGCTGGCGGTAACCCTCCGCCACAGATTTCGTGGGTTTTTTCAAACGGCACTGAGATTGATTCTGAATCGGCCGGGATGACAGTTGAGCGAACTGAAGCGACAGATTTGGTAATTTTATTTGCCGTATTAATACTGAGTCAGAAGCCGGCTGGATATCCGGTTCCACTTTAATAATATTTGTCGAAAATTGACGTCCGGCATCGTAACGGATATAAACCTGAGATATTGGATGTGTATGATTAATGCTTTGTCGTAATTGGTTTACTCTCGACTTGAGTGAAATGAGTTAAATCTAGCAGACGCTGGGCATTCGCTGGGTCGCGACGGAATAGGGGAAGACACCACCGGGGGGTGGATCACAACCGAGGGAATTTTCTGAGAGTGGGGGGTTGCAGAGTTTTCCATAAAGCGTCAGTTGCACTAGCCAGTGTTCAGTTACGCCTACAAATAAGCACATAGTCAAAGCCATTCATATAAATAAACACAGATCAAATATACGAGTAATATGATCGGGAGGAAAGGATATGTTTAATTGATAGTGAAGTTGTTTTCTCTCAAAAAGTGAGGAACAAACAAATTAATTAACCGGTGGGAGAAATGTTGAGTGGGGGTGGCTGAACTGGGGGTGAAATGTTAAGTGGGTGGGTAGCTTTTGGTTAGTGGGGGCTCCCATTTCCCTCAGTAGCGAACCCTCAGTCGTTGTAGTGTACAAAATGTTGGTGTTTCATTAGCGTTGGATAAATTTAATTGCTGGGTCTCTGGGGTTTCGCTAGTGGAAAAAATTATTCACATGCCTACATTCAAGCTCCCGTTTACTCCAGCCACTCTCCCACCACAAGTTGACGTCCCTCAGTTTTTTTGCAACCACCCTGCAAACACAAAATATCTAAAATTTCAAGATTTTTCGTATAATTTACACTAGTTTTCCCGTCAAGCATGAATTGTAAGTCGACTTATCTCCCTCCCCCCACATGGTGCCTCTACCGGGGATGGGATGCTTCCTCCACTCGCCATCAGCGTAGTCAAACTCAAGCGTCTATTGAAGTTTGCATACTCTTTAGTGCAATCAAGGACTGGTCTGTAGCAATTATACTGTTTCTGTACAGTGTACATGTTTGTATGCGTTTTTTGTCAGATTTTGCCCACAAAAAGTACACTTCGATGGGTAGTGAACGCTGCAGATAACGCAAAATCATTGACGTGCCGAGTACGTAACAAAGCGATGGACGATAGTGAATCAAGCTTTGAAACTCGAACACAAGCTGTCGTGGTTCAGTGTAAGTCTAATATGTGATATTGACTTAGTTTCTGAAATCTTACTCTATGTACGTCTTCACGTTTAAGTATGCTAAACAATTATTTAACCAATTGATTATCGTTTCTAAAAGCGTACTTAAGTTATGGCCTTTCTGTATCTCCTCACAGACTGGTTTTTGTAAATCAATGTGAGAACAAAAAATTTGGGAATCACTTGATATAGGTACTAGCCGGGTTACGCCCGGGTCTGGTGACACGCGACCGTATGTCTACGGTAAACGAAATGGTTACGGTTTAGAATGATTCTGAAGTTTATTATACATTCCGTTTTCAACGTATTCAAGTAACGCCTAGGTACGTACGTATGGCAGTAAGAATGTTACGGTTAAGACTGAACGCTATAATAACCGCGTAGTAGTATTGATTTTAGATTTCAACCTGTAATTTATATTGTACATACATACATGCAAACGTATACTTTGTATATATTATTTAGATCCACCAAAAGTCAGCGTTGGTCCAACGTCACGTTATAACATCGAAAAACGAATGACAGCGCGCCTTGTGTGTCGTGCAAATTCGAACCCACCACCAACGCGATATTTTTGGAGTCAAACGTCGTCTGTATTACAGCTTCCAGCGTCGCGGACAAGTAGTGGTTCCTCAACAGTTGACTCGTTGTCCGGAACTTCCGGGTTGAGTGCGTACAACACTCAGCCGAATGCAGAATTTGTCGTTCGTAAAGATAGCGGTGGCAATTATACATGCACGGTGACCAATGCGATTGGAGAAGGCAGCGCATCGTTGACGCTGAATGTGATGTGTGAGTGAGGGGAAATATGTGTGGGTTTGGAAAAGGTATAGAGTGGAGTAGTTGCGATGTAATAGCGAATGTGGGAAATATTATGTCGGGGGATAGTTCGTTGCAGGGTAGGAAAAAAGCGGCGAAGTATGGAGGAAATCGCCAATGGCTGGGAAGATTAGTAAGTAGGAAAGTTTGTGAGAAGTGGGTGGGAATGCGACGTGTGAGTGAATGTAGCAAATATAACTGGAAATAAATTTATGACAGGAGAAACTGCGAAACATGTGGAAAACTGCTGAGCGTTAAGGAGGTGGAAGATTTTTGGGAACTATGGATATGGGGTGATGTTGGAGTGAAAGTGTATACGTATTTGCGGCGACGATACAAAATTGAAATTATAGGTTTTGGGCGTTCGCTTGCTTCCAACGGATCGGGGTAACTTCGGTCGTAATTTCCAGTGTAAATACCGTATTTTTAATTGTATTTTTCAAAATTTTACGAATTCATTTTGTTAGGATTTTTGTTCTTTTGTTTTAGACGGTCCTGAGATTACTGTTCAGTCTGAAGTGACCGTACGAGAAGGAGACACGCTGAAAACACGATGTTACGTCGATGCAAATCCACCAGCGTCTATTGTAGGGTGGGAAGGGCCAAACGGGAGGCGATCTAATGGAGATGTAAGTTGTACTTGCTAGTTTCGTCAACGAAATCCAAGCTGCAACTACGAAAGTAGGATACCGCTGCTAGTTAACCCGTGTTTTAAGCTTTAGTTATATGCGTGGACTACATATTTTCACGTAGATCAAAGGACCTTCAATATGAGCGGTTTTTATATATTTGTTTAAAATTAGTGATGTGTCGATACCAGAGTTTTTGCCAATGCTGAACAGATGCCGATTTCAAGTTTAATACATAATGCTTCAATAACTACTGTTAAGGTTACTACATTATAGCTGTTTGAAGTTCTGTGTGTGGGATAAAAACTACAAAACATTTTTATGTTACAAACGTTTAGTATGTAACCTACATTAAATTAATTGATATGGATATTTAAGGAACTTGAAATTCCACGAACTACAAAACGCGATGGAGGAACGTATACGTGTAATGCTGAAAACGAGCTCAATTTGTATGAATTTGGAACGGTTGCTCGGAAAAAATCAAAACAGATGATCGTAATAGTTGAATGTAAGCATGCAAATTTTTTACTTATTTTTGTTTTAATCCACATGACGTGTTTTAAGTTAGAGTAAAGTGATTGATTGTTCAAGCGATTTTAGTAACAACAACTAAAACAGCTAAATGAACATGTATGGGCGTTGCGTAACTGGCTCTTGGACAAAAAATGAAGGTTCAGAATCTGATTCGGATTTCAAAAGCCGAATCCAGCGATGTGGAGAACAGCTGTTTGTGTTTGTGAAGTTCAATGTAAATAGAGGGACTCTTTCGAAAATTGGTGCCGCCCAGATCTGAAATCTGATGTACAATTGACATAATTTTGTTATTGTATTACGGATAAGCCACTGGTGTTTGGGATCTGCGGTACTCTGCTGTTGTACCCTTTCCCTCACATTTACACTTGAGCTTTGAACAAGGTTTATGTTAGCCTAAACATAGGTCTGAGCCTTAATGTTAAATATGCGGGCAAACTGTACACGAGCCGTCGTGCTCTGTAACCTAATTAGATACAGTTCAAATAAGTGCATTTTTAGACCCGCCGGGCAAAGCGGTCGTATCGGTAGTTGAGCCTGCAATTGTTGGTGGAACGGCACAGTTGAAGTGTACAGCCGAAGATCCTGGTGTTCCGCCTGCGGAGTACAGGTAAGTAATCTGTCGGCACCAAGGTGCGATCAGGAGGACGATTTAAGTGTCAAATGCAAATGGGATTTTTGTCCACTATTTAGGATCTTTTTTCTTTTGAAGCACAAAAACCCCTTCGCACCTCAAAATTCTTTTACAACAGGTTCAAACCCATCTTGAAAGTTTTGTCCTGGATTTGTAGAAAAAATTTAGTTGGTAATACAATAAATCACCTTCACCCTCCCCATCAAAAGTATTACAGAAAGTGACGTGACCAATCCCTTTGGGGATATTTTGATAGTTTGACCGAAAATTTGAGGGTCTACGTATATATGTATGTATGTATGTATGTATGTATATATAAAATTGGTTCGCTTGCTCGAACATACATTGTCATTTTTAGCACTGTTGGATGCAAACTCGTTATTTGCCAGGTTGTATTTTTATCAAATTGATTTTTAGTTTATTGGTTTGCTGAAATTTGACTGTTTTAATTTGTGTGCATTTGCAACGTAAACGTCAGGAGGGCCCTTGTTGAATCTTTTATCATATTCACACATCATATTAAATGTATATATAATTTTTAATTATTATTTTTAATTATAGTATGTGCAGGTAGATATCAAAGATAAATAACGTTAAAGTTGTATCATTTTATAATCCAATTTTTAATAATGGATCATAAAATTACTGTTGTAAAACTTTAAAATTGTACCATTGATACAGTTTGGTATAAATATTATAACAGCTTAAGTAAGTATTGAGGGCCGCAACTGCTAGGGGCGAGGTTGGGTACCGCCCGCGTGCACAAATGTTAGCTGCCTTCCGAAACCTAAACGATTATTTTCTGTAGCATTGAACAAATTGTATGCCACGGAAGTTTACTTTCCAGTAAAATCTGCTTGTCCCAACCATTTTAGAAATTTCCAGCCCCCTCTATTTTAAAATTTTCTAGTTCCTTCTTATTAAATTCTTGTTGCCCCCAATGCTCCCTCTATAAATAATTCCTGGTTGCGTGAACTGTATTAAGTATATATATATATATATATATATATATATATATATATATATATATATATATATATATATATAATATCTTTAGGGAATTGTAAAATCTGCACGCTACGTATCGTTGGTGAAATGTAGCACACTCATTCATTAATGTTGCGGTGGCATGGTGTCGTCGTAGTGACTAAGACCGATTATATTAAATATACTATTATTTTACTATAATATACGTACATTCATTGATTAGGAAAGTAAAATATTCCCATGGGCACTTTTAGCAGTGTTGTAGTCAAAAGTTGGACAGAGTGTTTTGTTTTTAGTAAATATGCGCTAATTTTAAAATGTAATTTTAAAATATTTACGACGGACTGGACATCGTAGTTGGTCAGCCTGCATAACTAACTAACTAACTAACTAACTAACACTGACTAACTACAAATATTAACTTTTGTGTAACAGGGACGTGTACAATAATTGAAAGCGTATGAATGGGGATATATATCACTGACCGAAATTTATGGAAAGGCAAAGGAAAAAAGCACTCAGGCAGGGATATGCTGGATTTTACACGAACTGAAATTGTTGCTACACAATTTTTGTTGAACAAAAAATATCTCCATTTTGACGAATGAATTGTGGAATTTAGCATCTCGAGACTAAGGGCGTAGTCAAGATTTCATTTCAGGTGAGTGAAATGTTATTTGAAATTTTCGACCCGTAACTTTAAAGCAGTTATTGTGTAACACTGCATTTTTTGTTGTCTCTAGAAATATCCGAGAGGCGCTGGCGGATCCAAACGGACCCGCCACGGCCTAGACTCCATTCGACTTTTCGATCGCCAGTTTTTCTTCACTATTATATCTCGTTCCCTCCCCTTCACTTTTGAAAATTACTAGTTTCGCCGCTGTCTCGAGGAGATAATATATCCCTCCTGCTCAAGAGGTGACTTTGTATAGCGATCGTACGTGAAAAAAACTTAGATATGCTAGGCGTTGGTGGTTGTGTTTGTCGCGGAAATCAGCAACATTACGATGATTGTTATCGCAGTAAAAGTAGTGTTTAGTTGGAAAGTTGTTAGGGTGATTTTGTTTTACAACAACAACACCACCACCACCACCAACAACAACAACCATAACAACAACAACAACAATTACAACAACAACAACCTCGAAAACAAGAGTTGATGTAAAAAAACACTAATGTGAATCAACGGTTTGTGGCCGTTTTGGAAACGTGTTATTTGACGCATTTCATAACGGGCGATGTGATTATTTTTGAGATAAAACGTTTTTCTTGCGACACGAAGTAAACGCTGTTATGAACGATTTGAAGACTGAAACGATAAGAGTTACAATTTTAGTAACAAAAACAACGAAAGTGGACGTTATCCTACACGTATAGGAGACATTATACGGCTCGGGTATGTGGGATGTTGCCAATTATGTACACCACAAGTCACGTTGGTTGCAGTACTGGCAACGAAGGTGGCAACAAAGGTTCGGATTCGGCAAAGATTTATGGTTCGGATTCGGATTCAGCAAAAACTTGTGCTGCGGATTTGGATTCGGTTGTGAAAAAGCCGAATCCGAAACCCGAATCCAACAGTGTTCGGCAATATGCTTTTTTCAGTTTTAATATTAATAAAAATTTTTTGTTTCTGGTCACAAATGTCAAAACTGATGCCGGGCAACGAATTATATTAACGTTTAAAAGTTACGCGGCTGGCATTGCGGCGATAGTCTGAAACAAATATTATAGATATAACTGAAATTTGCAACATGCAAGATTCGGATTCGGCAAATTAGCAATGGATTTGGATTCGGTCAAATCGTAGATTCGGTGCCACCCTGCTTGCAACCGACGCCAACCTGTTCCGAGCAAAAATAATATCACAACGTAGGCGAAAAAATCTTGCCAGAAAATAATGAGCAAACTATATCTATAAAGTCTTCCGTTTAAAACTGTAAAAAGGTTTTAGTGTTCATTTACATACGTATATAAAGTCAGAGATGAAACTGTACGCGAACTACGTATTTGGGGCGTTCTAGTTTTAATTATATCGATACATTATGCGCGCTGCCAGGAATCTACTACAATTCGTCGCTCGACAACTTGTCGCCAGTCCGTATCGATCCTAAGCTTACAGCAATTCGTCGCTCGACAACTTGTCGCCAGTCCGTATCGATCCTAAGCTTAAACATAATCGATGGTCGACAAATTGTCGTGTCGACGCGACGAGATTTCAGAATACAAATTGTGGCTCAACGAATCGTCGTAGATTCAACAGCTGTAGCGGCAGCAAATGGTATTTTGTTGCTATGATATATTTTGTGTAACTGGAGTGTGTGAGACTTTGTTAAATTCGCTTGTACCAGCTGTTATAAAAATTTAGTCAAAATACCTTAAAATAGGTGGAGTGTTTTAGTTAACAAACGTTGTATATATAGTGGTACCTATCAGCAATATAGTGTTTGCTTTGTTGTACGCAACGAGATTGAACAGTTTTGTTAATGGTTATTATGGCCAATGTGACTGACTTTAAGGGGCGTAGCAGTTGATTAAGCGTATTCCTAAGCCACGCCTAAGCGTTGGAAAAATGAGTTCAAGCGTTGCAAAAATGAGTTCCTAAGCCTAAACACCTAAGCAAAAAATGTAAATCTAAACTTACTCTTTTATAGACCCATCCAAAATTTGGACGCCCCTTAAGATAACATCGGCCGGGGTATCGATATGTTAGGAACAGGGTTGTTTCTGAAAATGTGTTCCAATTTTTCGTGGCCCCAAGTACAAACGTAAAAGTAATAAACCGTTAATATAAATCCTTCCTATCCATGAAACCTGG
The DNA here is from genome assembly GCA_030248215.1 of Enoplolaimus lenunculus. Classification (NCBI taxonomy): domain Eukaryota; kingdom Metazoa; phylum Nematoda; class Enoplea; order Enoplida; family Thoracostomopsidae; genus Enoplolaimus; species Enoplolaimus lenunculus. The sequence goes on from JASANG010000406.1 coordinate 120,583, forward strand.
ACGCCTCTTAAAGTAACATGGGCCGTTGTTATTATGATCGACATTGAACAACAAATATATATTGTAAAACGCTTCAACAAACTGGCTAATATTTGTGCTGTTCTGTGGTAAAAGCGACGCAGGTCGAATTTGGTTTTGGCCTGGTATCAAAGTCAAGTAAAGGATTTTGCGCGATTGAACGTCACGAGTGAAGCGCTATTGGTTACGAATCTACGACAATGCGTCGGCCGACAACTTGTCTCGGCGAACAGGGTCCTAACGCCTAGCTCTAAATGTAAGCATTAAGCACTAAATATGTAAGCATTATCCTAAGCGTTACAGAAAGCCTAAGCTTAAGCATACTGATGTGCGCAGAATTGTCGAGGCGATGGGAATTTTGGATTACAAATTGTCGGTCGACGAACTGTCGGACGATTCAGAATGTTATTCTAAAGCTTGTGAAAGTCTGATTCTCGTTTCTCAACGGCATTTTGGGAAGCGAAATGTCCCTTGTCTATACCTACCTGTCTACATACGTCAGCTTTAACGGATCCAGACGGATGGGGGATGTATGTCCCCACCGGCCCTGCGCTGAAAATTTTACGATAAGAATGGTTCATCTGAAGCTCACTATGTGTGTTGCAGTTAACGAAGTGGAAAATATGGTGATGTTTACAACCAATTTTAAAATTTTGTGCCTTTACTTGGCAGCTGCAAATTGCACGCTGAACTTGCATTGTTTTCATCAGCCAATGAGAAAACGGCTGCAATAAATTCAGTGAACTTGAATGGTTACGTATTGACACATGTGAAGTAAACTTCTAGCTGTGATTTTTAATGAATTATTTGCAGCTGCAAGTTTTTCGAACGGGATTTTGGACCAAACTTGCAAGTGCAAGTTGCAGCTGCAAGTTGTAACAGCAAAAAAACGTGCACGTATGCGCATGGGACTTTAAGACAAAGAAAATTTTGCTAAAAACGCACTTTGAAACTGTAAAATGTTGAAACATCGTAGTCTATCCCCGCACTGGGCAGCCATGGACCCGGTACGGGTACACCCCTTCAAAGGAAACCTTATGTCACATAACGTTGCGATATTGTAGTAGCTGTGCGGTGAATGTTACAGTTTACAAACGGTAACTTGTTGCCTGAACGTTGTGTATGTTTCATTCATGATACATATAAATATATCTTTATGTGTGTGTATGTTGTGTATATGTGTATTTTTTGCATGCGTTGTATATATATGTATTTTTTATGTGTGTGTATGTTGTGTATATGTCTATTTTTTGCATGCGTTGTATATATATGTATGTATTTCTTGTATGTGTTGTGTATATGTGTACTTTTTGTATATATCTATTGTGCAAATATGTTTTTAGGTGCTGTAGGCGGAGTCGCGTCAGGTGTGGGAGGGAAGTGATGCTGATCATGTTTGCGTTACAGCATGTCAGCAGGTGTAATGTGTATAGTAGTAGCGTTGTAGGACAGTTATGTATATTATGTATGTATGCTCAGGAGTGTTCTAACAGCAACTAAACTTTATCTGAACAGGAACAGGAATTGAATGTCTGCAGGGACCGGAATTTGAATATAATAATTTGCCACATACCGATAAAATTCCGGTTCCTGCATCTTTGAATGCAGGAACAGGAACAGGAACTGGAATTGAATTTTTGCAGGTTTAAGACGGAACAGGAATTCAGGTTAAGCCCTGGTACTCAGTGTATGTATGGTGTGATTGTTTTAATGTTTTGTTGTTTTTGTGATTTTCATATTCATATATACATACATATAGGGGTGGAACATGACAATTTTTTCACGGGGGGATAGTGACATTTGTCTAGGCACGATTATATATATAGGTAACTAATTATATGCATATGTAAAAATTTTGGAAATTCGGGATGTGGAGTTGTTCAATTTATACCGGATATTGCATTACCGGATATAGCATCTAAATTAGTGCACTGATTGAAGTGTTTGAGTCTCACAATAGTATACTTGCTTACTGAAATAGATTATTGTTAGCTTGTGAATTTTTGATTGCCGCAAATATCGGGTAAGTTTATGCCGGCCGGATACCGGAACCGAGATACAGTTCGTTGGTGGTTTAGGTGTAATTTGTAGCAACATCCGTACGTATTGTATTCTTTTATATATACATATGCAAATCATACAACAGCATTAAATGTAACATCATGTGTTTTCGGGGCCATTCAGTCGTTGATTCGTGGGGAGGTGGGCGGTTCAGGCCACCGTATGGTCCTAACAGAGGATTTGATACACCCAACCGGACTGACGTCACAAGCATAAAATTTTGTGATAAGATTTAGTACTAAAGTTGCATTCAGCTTGTTACATTGCGTTTACCGTTATGGTAAACTAGTGACGGCGTGCATTGCGATTACTATAAATCACTGCAGGTCTGTAGCCAGCTCACCATGCTAGGAGGGGGGGTGCAAAAATTATTTAAGGTAAGGCATCCAACAATTTCACTCACATGCTTGACTAATGATGTTGAAAAAAATTTTTGGTGTGTAGGGATTTCTTCAGTAGGCGCTCGAGTGGACACCTGTCTGGCTACAACCGTGAATGGTCATCCCTGTGTTAAACATAAAATCCGTTATTCAAACTGCGGTGTTGCAATCAGTCAGTACGTACAATGCAATGCTTGCTGTATATTGCAATTGCAGTGTGCGCGTGTATCGCAGTATAAGTAAAACTCTTTTCGAGTCGAAAACACATGACTAATTGTAGAGCAACCGACTGAAGTGTAAAAGACATATCAACGTATGTTTAAGTAGGTATTTAATGCGTTTAAGTAGTGACAGTTGTAAATGCTACAACGCATGCCGGTCGATGCAAGGTGGTGAAACAAGGGAGCGAGTCAGACAAATATTTCAGTGGTTTACAAATAGTGCAACAACCGGTGAGAGCGGCGGCAGGAGCCGGTTGATTGCAGGCGGTGCCGCCAACGGCTGTGTTTTACTTTTTTTGTCGTCAGAAAATTTTGCGTTACATAGAATCAGAAATGATATGAGTAAAAAATGCATGCGAGGCTTTTTGCTCGCTGGTCTCAATTGTTTACGGATCAGCTGCGAGCTGATGCCACCTCTGGTCGTGGCATCAGTTGGTTAATGAACTTTAAATATGTGATTTACCAGGATTGCTTAACATGGCTATAGATGTGTGCGCAGGTATAATATTGAATGTGTTTTTACAAACAACAACGACTGTATTCAGAAGTGAGTGGGACGATTCAAAAGAATGTTAGGCATTAATGTGGTGCCGCCACCACTACATTGAGACTTTTAGGTGCGAAGCGACCGATACGTGTGATTGTATATGGCTACTTTGATTAGGCAAGGTTAGGGTGGCGCTGTATTTTAGTGCCTACCAAACGTGCGTTGCACTACGGTGCCGAGCGACACCGGACGGTGACGGACGTTAGTAAAAGTATAGCGTCACCATAAGTAGTTCAAAAGAAGTACTTGTGAACGACACCAATTCGGAAGCTCAGCCTCCAAAGACCCCGAAAGTTTTCAGTTTGCCAAGATGGGGGCCCTCCAGGGGTCGTTCTCATAATTGGAGGTTTTCGGGGACGCTTCCGCCGACACTGGCTACGGATATGTGTTATGACACTGACTCAGTGTGTATCCCCTGTGAGGCATACTTGTGTCATTGCGCGCATGAAAGCAGCGTCTATTTATGTTATCATTGAAATTTTAATTAATCAAGTTTATCGTCCGAACAGATCTGTTTTAACGGACGCATCCTCATCGCCGTTATATATATATGTGTGTGTGTTTCTGTGTGTGTTTGTGTAAATGTGTAATATTTCGATTTTATCAAAATAGTTTTTCAAATGCTGAAGGCCGACATTTCAATTTTGTACCGGTTCCGATTGAGTGAGCTTTGCTGTCGTCGAGCAGGATGCAGCCGGAATTGCGGTTCCGATTAAAATTCAGACGCAAAACGAGCTCCGATTCTGACTGACTGTGACTGCACACAATCAAATCATTTGGAATGGGAATCATGAAATTTTATTTTTTAATCCTTCATGTTGTGATGATGTGTTGCATACGACTCATCTCGATTTTAATTCAACATCAAACTAAACGCAACAATTAAGTTTCGCTTTGCACCCTGGCTAAGAGCCTACTGATTGGCTCGGCTACAGCTTTGTTACTTGGCTCTTTTTGAAGATTTTTTGCTTGAATTTAAGTATATTCGGTTGGTCGTATAGTGTAATACAGTAATGCATAGGATGGGAGTATTGCATCGATTTCGAGTTGTCCAGTCTAGCTCTTCAGTTTAGTGCACGTATTCTCAAATGTATGCATATAACGCCAGGGTGCCACCGGATTTCCCGTTTCGGCTTAAAATATGTAATCTATCAGAAAATGTGCAGCAGTATAATACATAATTCCGCCGTGGGCTATCCCAAATCGTAATTCCGTTTTGGATCGGATCAATTCGGAATTGGGCTGAATTACGACTTGGGCTACGACATCAGGGTGCACGGATACCGACTCGTTGGCGTACATAAGCGAAAAGTAGCTGAAAACGTATCAAGACTTGAACTTCTTGACTTGCTCAGAAATGTAATCGCAACACGATGTTAAACATGCTTACTTGTAAAAAGCGGTTTTGGTATTCGGCACCACAACTTTAAATATCCGGTAGGTTTATACCGCATACCAGATACAAAAATCAGTTTTTGCCGGATATTAAACCGGAACCGGATATCCGCTTGCACCCTGTACCGACATATATACGTACGTTTTTTTTGGATCTGACTACGTATGTTTTTATTATGTATTGCATGCAAAATTGCGTACGGAAGAGTACGTATATATGTTGTTCCGTGTGACTTTGAACAGAACAACTACAAGGGTCGAAAGGGAACAATTAAATGAAGAACGGCGAAATAAAAAAACGAGAAAATTACTACTAATAAAATGCGGGGGGTAAAACTTGAGACTCGTCGTGCGGTCATTTACACTTGCATGCAGATTTTGTCTTTTTGCACAATTGCACGTATGGATTAAAGAATACATTTATATATGTTTAAGAACAATATTTGAAGGTTTAAATCGTTTCCTAATTGCACAAAATGTGAAGTTTTTTTACAGAATACTGTCAGCGCACAAGCAAAATATATGTATGCAGGTTTATAGAAAAATGCCAGGTTAAATATGCAAGGGGGCACGCCGGCCGAGGCACCCCCCTGCCAGCAACGATCAAAATTGTACAAAGGTTTAGTAGCGAAACGGCGTCGGGTTTGTTGCTCGCGAGGGCGCTGGTTTTCGCGATTATATCGTATGCGTCCCCCCTCACCTTTTAAAAATTTGTGGATTGGCCACTGCGAGGCGGTAAATACGTACTGTAATCACCCGAATAAGAGGAGCGGCTGATATTTATTTTGCCTCTCCATGAGGTAACCCTGCTGTTATTCGGTTACGAACAGTTATTTATTTTTAACCCGCAATCCCTTGTATTGCAACTATCCGTTGAATTAAACGTTTATTTATCGTGTATCAAACGCTTGAACGATAAAGCTAGGTTATATTTAGAAATGTAATTTCAAAATTTGAGTATGCTTTAAAGTTTCGAACTCAATTTTATTTGGTACTGGAGTGATTTATGCGCTACAATTAGTGATAATTGACATTTATGGACTCTAATTAGAGTTTAGAGACTCTATCTGCTTACGGACTCTTATTAGGGATACGGCGTCCTCTTGATTGCGACTCAAAATGGGAACCCCTCTCTTATTCGGGTCACTACAGTACTCAAGCTCAGACAAGCTGTAAAGTAGTTACAAGACCTTAGACCTATCGCCAACATGTGCTAAGTGCTACACACGTTTGAGAATACGGGCCCTAGCATTCATTGCTTTGCTGCTATTTCAGATGGAAAGCACCTGGTGAACTGGACTACGGCCATCCGCGTGAACTGTACACAATTGCCAGTGTACAACTGTCGGACGCTGGCGATTACTATTGTCAACCGTATAATCGTATCGGATACGGACAAGCAGCCGCGGTTCAGTTGATAATATACGGTAAGTATATGAAGCGTACGCAAGTTATTGTGAACGATGCACTATTGCTTGAGTTGCATCCTAATCGAGATATTCCGGCTATTCCGTAGTATATGCAGACGAATAGTTTTGGGTTCGTGTCCGGTTATTTTTAAATGTTGCAACTCAAGTTGTGATTGGTAATATAGCTTTTGATCCAGTGAATGGTGATGTTAATCACTTAGCGCATTCTTCATGTATTTGTCCTACTTTTGTGCCAAGTTTAAGTTCCGCAAATGTAAGAATTGGTCAGTTTGAATACCTATCTTTTTGTTTCCGCCCATAATAAGGTTGGTAATTTTGTGCTCACATTAACAGTTGCTATTTCTACTGTTCAGAACCGGCGCGCCTTGTTGACTTTTTGCCAACTGAAATGGAAACCGAAGCCGGTGCGTACCGAACGCAGCTGTCTTGTGCCGCGCGAGGCCATCCGGCTCCGAATATTACATGGTATAAAGATGGGCGACCGTTGTCACGCGAACGCCATAGTGATCACTGGTCAATTCAGCAAGTCGTTGACGACGAGGAATGTATGAATGAAGATCGGTGTTCGTATAAGGTTAGTGCTATATTATATGTTTACAGCGTAGGCGTCTAACAGTTGGCTGCATGGTTGAAATTAGATTGTGAAATCAAAATAACAATATTGTTTACGTGATTAAAATTGAAGTACTGAAAAGAGATACGCGAAGTATTTTGTAGTCAATCATGGCATTGTGTGGCTTAGAGTTTATCTTCTGGTTGATACACTGTTCTGAGGGTCAGTCACGACAGTAGGTTAGCTTTAGGTGTAAATTTAGGCTACGCCAGGAGTAGAGCATTTGCGTTCGCGAGTTCTGGGTATCCCAGGATTTTTTTACCGCAACTTCCGGGTCTGCGTCCGCCTTCAGTTTATTTCGCTTTCCGAAATTTTGGATTCAAGTTTTTGCCGTCGGAAAAAATTTAGGTCCGAGTATTTAATGTTAAATGTTACGAATCTAATCAGGATGTAACTTTTAGATTTAAAATAGCAGTTAACAATACTATTTTAAACTTTTCTCTAAACGATCAATTTTAGTTTGTCATTGATTGGAAACAAGAAATAATAAAAAATTTAACTCATGAATTTATTACGTGCATACTTATGTTTAGGTGATTGGGACATTGTCTTGGGTCGAAGCAATGAGCTGGATGGACAAAGGTCAGTACACGTGTCACTCATTTAATGGCGCCGGAACACCAGCAGAAAGCAATATGATTATGAAAGTTTCACGTAAGTTTACAATGAAATCGAACTGAAGTTTTCCGCGAGTTTATGTGTAGTACGTAGGCTGTTGATGCCTATACGCTCAAGGTGTATTTAAAAGGCTTGAGAAATAGAATGGCGTTGAAGAGAAAAACTTAAAAGTTATTTTAAATTAGAAAACTTTAGATTTTTTAAATTCGGCTTGATTTTATTTTAATGGGTGGCGTGAACCTGAATTTTACTGATACTAATCAAAATGTTGCAATATTTGCAACGCTAATATTATTGAAATAGTTACTGTAATAGAATTTGTGCGCAAGTCGATTTATTTGTGATCACTGACAGTGTCGCAGTGAAACAGTTTGAGTTTTCTGTTACGAGTTCAGCTCTTCAGGCGAATAACCGACAGGTTTTTTTCAAATGTACGACGTGTGCAAACATATGTGCATTTTTAAATTGAACTGCGCATTTAGGAATTCACTTGTGCTTTTTTGACTGTTTTACAGTATTATATGCGTATTATACGTAGCTGGAACGTTTTCTACAGTTATTTGGTATATTTATTTCCCGATTCAGGGTTCCAACAGGAACTAACAGGAACCGGAATTTGAAATAATTTTCATCACCGAATTACTGTTGGACTTTTCAGAAAACTTTGCAAAAAATGGCTTAAGCCAATTTTGAGCTGTTTTCCGCAAAAACACAAAAGAAACAGTTTATTAAAAGAAATTGAAGTAATTGGAAAAACACTCATGTCGAAATAAAAGACAATGTTTCCAATGTTTAAATGATTAGGCATAATTTGCGACAAAACCGTAAAAATTCCAGTTCCTGCATCTTTAAATGCAGGAACAGGAACATGAACAGGAATTGAATTTTTGCAGGAATTCCGGCCGAAACAGGAATTCCGGTTGAACCCTGGTTATTTGGTATATTTATTTCCTGATAACTGATTTTCGGCTTCCGCTTAAGTTACTGTCTATTTCGATGTGCATTTTCAAAAATCGGTGCGCATTTTCAAGCAAAGGTGTGCACATGCACGGTAAAATGTACAAAAAACTCTGATAACCGGTTAGAAAAAGTAATCTTAATATGTTGTCGTATTATAAATAGTTTTCAGATTAATACTCAATGGCAAATTTCAGTATTATACATAAAAATTGTGACTGATTTTAGTGCTTATATAAATGGCCAATTGGTTGATAATTGTATGTTTCAGATGCACCTGTAATTGTGAACAATCCAGACCAACCATTTGCTGCGGCGGATGAAGATACACCAGCGAAAATAGAATGTAAAGTAAGTTGTTTAAACATTTTCGTTTATTTGAGACGGTTATGGTACACACCAGTTGTTCATTTATTTGTTTTGAAGCTGTTAAATTGTTATCCAAGATCAGAAAGGGACACATGATGATTTACGAAATTACACACTGATTTGAGCGTTTTCGTGCGCTGAACAGTATTGACGTATATCGTGTGTTTGAAGCCCGCCGCATTCGCAGCAAAATTTTCGTAAAAGGCTCTATATGGTATTGCTTAACTATGGGAAATATATGACAGACACTCCTAATACTGTTTCGCGGAATAGTTGAATACGTATCTTGCTGTACGTTCCAAACTTACGGTATAAAAAGCTATTGTAGCGAAAAGTTTTTCATGGCTGTGTATGTAGCTCAGTGTTAACGCAATGGATCGGTAATTCGTACGCCGTGGGTTCCAGCCCCACCGCATCCGCAGCAAAATTTTCGTTAACGGCTCTATAATATGGTACTGTTTTACTTAAGCAATTGCAGCTCGTTGGCAATTTTCTTTCTTTTCCTAAAGAGATGCCAGTGTAGTTCGTTGTTGTTTCCTTGTTTGTGTGTTTGATTATTGTTAAATAGGCATTATTATATTGTTATGATTTTTAGGCTAGCGCCAATCCATCACCATCATTTCGATGGTACTTTAACGGCGCCGAAATTACACAAGACTACAAGCATTATGATTTTTCGGATGAACGCAACGCAACTTTTGACGTGTTCTCGCAAATTTTAATTGTGCGGACCGTTGCACCTGGCGACTACGGCGACTATATGTGCAAAGCGCGCAATAAATTTGGCAACGTCACACACACGATTACACTGCAGCGGAAGTGTAAGTTTTTTACAACGTATTTATTGCTGGCAATTCGCTAGCCCAATGTTGAGTGTGGGCTTCTTTGGAGGCGCCTCAGGTTCGGCTCTGGGGGAGCGGCATTTGGTGAGTAAGATCGGGTTTATTTGGAAACGGAATCACTGTATGATTTCGACCATTGCGTAGCTCAGCGTGGGTGCAGTGCATGATTTTAGTCGAGGGTGCAGTGCATGATTTTAGTACGATTGCCTTTGCTGACAGCTTTACAAAACCTCACCCTCGTGCATTTTTTCACGCAATACGCTTAACTTTAGACAATAAATTGTTTGAATCCTATTCGGCATTCGTGGTTAAATATTGTTTAATTTTTGCAATATTCAGTCATTGCGTTTGTAAGTGGGTTTTCATAACATAGTTTATTTTGCATCTCAGCGATATTGCGTCATTATTGTACTGGTATAATTCGTCATTTGGTGCTTGGGTTTTAGCGAAGCCATACGTTCCTAGCGATATCGAGCTAGTCACAAAAGGTCATAAATGGATTCTTATTGGCTGGTATCCAGGTTTTGACGGCGGGTACATTCAAGAGTATACTGTTGAAGTAAAAGGATCTGGTGATGAGCAGCTGGTAAGTGTGCGCTGGCTGTTTGCATGGTGGCCTCCAATCTTTTTGAAAATGAGAAAAAACTACGTTCTAGAATTTTTTCGAGAGGCGGTGCTTTTGTAGCAAAGTGAAGGATTATCTCAAACCCATTTGCAAACATCCCAAACGGAGCTGACCCCTAAAAGCCTGTTTTTCAACACTCTTGGCTGTTTGATGTGAAATTAAATGCATTGCTTGGGTTGAGATGTGTTATGCTCAACGTTACCCGACAAACGCCCTCTTCGAAATTTTTGTAGAACGTAAACGTAACCTCTCTTTTCAAAACCCTGATTACACCAGTGATCGACATGTACAGTATTTTGGCTGATTCAGTTGAAGTTTAGCGCAATTTACATTTACGCAAAATAATTTGTCTTGAGGTGTCCAATAAATTCTTCACTTTGTTATGTTACTGGAGAACACTGTTTGCGCTTTCAAGTATATCTGTATTAGTTTTTCGCACACATTCCAACAATGTTCTATAATGAGTTTTGGTTTGTTATTTAACCTTTTTACAACAAAGAAATTGGTTTAGGATATGATATAAATTTTATGTCATCTTTGATGTCGGATATCTATATATTAAAGCTGGAACACCCCACATACGTATTTCGGGCAGCCTTAAAGCAAAGTCGCCATATGCAAATTAATAGAAATTAGCAAAAACATAAAACTGTTGTTTCGATTTTCTTAGTAAACATTATTGGTTAGATGTTTTGTGTTTTGTTCTATTAGACATTGATAGGATATTTATATGTTGTCTTTAGCTATGTTCAAGTTACGAAGTGCATTTTCCACTACAGAGTGGAATCCCGGGTTCAGTCTTTCTTTATTAGGAATGCATGCAGTACCGAACCAATAACCCGGTATACATTAAAATGATGATTTAGTTGCTTGAGTTGTCACTCAAGCTTTAAAACTTAGGTAAAAAATGCTTAAAAACAAATACTCTTGGCCGAAACCCAGTATTAATAGGAGAGTTGCACATGTATGCAACTACGGATTACTAGTTATTGTTATTTAAGTAGTGCATCTGGAAAAATTTCGTCGTATTCTGTTATTCTTGGCAACAGTTGAGGATACAGAAATATATTAGCAGCAAATCTTAAGCCAACATTTTGGTTTTGCCCCCGTCGACATGAAATTGTTACGCCTGTGTGCGCCACTCATTGAGTTCACAAGTGCTTTAGAAACTTTTTATGTTTTAAGCGGTCGTTCAATACGAGTCAGTCGGTGTATTATCGTCGGCAAAAACGTCATGCAATTGGTTTTGAAACATCTCGCCTGTTTACTTCAAACGTGACCAGTGAGTTGGTTATGGGGTTAACTAATGTCCTTGTTATTGCACATATTGGGCTGTTTATACTGTTCAATACTTAGGCAAAACGGAATCATCAGGCAACATCGTTTATATCCAGTGTGAATATAGTTTTACAAATATAATAATAGTAGGTTACAAATTACGCTTTGAAAATCGTATAGGTTTTTAGTTTCAGTTTCATTATCTACGGACATGGAACTTTTGTCCTGGACACCAGGGATAGGCGGTGTCGGCAAGTCTCGAGATTTGGCCAGTCTTGATCTCGTTTCTCACAAACAATTGCTATTAGCTGAGCTAGTTTGAGTTGATGAAAGGACGCAGCAATGTTTCGCTCGTATTTTGGACTAAAGCATATCCGTGAACCACTAAAAATTGTTTACTTGTTTACATATTATTTTAATTATTGTATGAATTCGGAATTTAAAATGTGCATTTTTCTGACACACTCTGTTTTAGATCTGAAACCGTTGAGAGAGTATCAATTTCGAGTTCGAGCGTGGAATCAAAAAGGTGTCACTGAGTTTACGAATTGGTTTAGCGCCACAACGGAAGATTCTCCAGTCGACGAAGGTATGTTCACGTGTTAACAGAATTATTTTCTATTCATATATTCTTAATTTTAGTCCTACTTGTCTCTTTTCTGCGGTTTTTGCTGAAACATTTTTTACTGTTGTAGTCCGTGTGTCTCGATGTAGGTTTTGTGTGATGTGCGCCCTTAAGTTGACAAGCTGTATATATTTAAGCGGTTACTGTTTTGTGATTTAAGGCATCCAGGCGCCTTCCGATGTTCAATTTAATCGTGCTGATGGCAGCTTACAGTTTATTCCTGAATTAGATGCCGACCGCTATTGCATGCAGGTGAGAAACTGCGGAATTTTAGATTTATTAAAGGATCGTTTGATAAATGGCTTGTGTGTGGAGGTTATTAAATTAACTTTAAATTTACGTTATAAAACATCAATGGACAGGCTCTGTGATATGCACGTCTTGTAATGTGTATATCTGACAAGAAGCCGATTTATGCTCAGTGGGATTTTCTGAAGATTCTACATGGAAGTTCTCACCGTTTTCTCTTTGGACATTAGCGAATTAGCACTGTTTATCGTGTTTACTGTGTTCCTGTACTGTTAATGGGCACGTCTTATTGGATGAGCTGATTTTAGGTATACATGCGCGATTCAAGCGACAATTGGCTTTCGTGGCGGTGTGTTCCACTTCAGTCACCGCAGTCACTCACAGGCGCAGGCGAATTGCATTCAAACGAGATTCGGATCCGTCATTGCAGCTGGTCAACTGGTGCTTGTTCTTTACCGGTTATTGCAACAGGTAAATGTCATAATGAATCGTATCCGTGATTTTTTCAAAAAGTGTTTGATTTCATGGACATGACGTTGTGCCTGATAGTATTTGTTTTAAACTTGTATTTTTTTCAAATTGTGTGAAAAAATATCATAACTAAGATTATCAATGAATCGTTTTTCATTTGCTTGCAGTTATTAATGAATCCGAGGGACCGTGGGCGATTGCTGTTGGCGTCGCGGTGCCGCTTGCCATTGTTTGTGTCTTGATTTTGGGCGCTGTGTGTATATGCTGCGCTCGCCGTCGCCGTCAGCGCATCAAATCTGGTGTCATGTCTTCAACAAAGTCAACGAGCAATGGTTTGAGATCAATATCGCTGCAGCCAGGATCGAAAAACAATGGGAAGTCGCACGCGAAAGACTACGAAATGGAAAGCAATCAGTGAGTAATATCTAATCAATATTATTAAAGCTGAAACGACGAACATGCGTATTTGGGCATAGTTTCAGCAAACTTTTACATTCACATAATTGAAATAAAACCATATGCGTTCAAGTCACTAATTAATCAGAGTTCTCTCAGAAAAAAGTTATCGTTCCAAATATTGAAGCTACGTTGACTATGATTGTATTATAAAAGCAGTTTGTTTCGAATGTCGTGCTGCTCATGATGCTCTATGGTTCGTTTGTGTTCAGGTCACGACCAAAAGCAATTAGTGCGCCATATATGCCCGACAAACCAGTTACAACTGCTGGAGTACCTGAAACACACGGCAGTAAAGATAGCGGCGTTTTCACAACATCAAGCTCAGTCAATAATTATTCACTTGATCATGCATGGGATAATGGAGGTAAGTGGTAACAGAATGGCAGGCTAAGGCCGAAAGGTGTCCAAAGATTTTTTATTGTCTATCCACCTGTAACCGAATATCCGCCTCTGGAAAAATCGGCATCTGGTGTGATATTTTACATTACCGCACCTGAGAAGTATAAGATAATTTTATATTAAACTGTTATTTATCACGTAAATAACAGTAATCGCAGTGACTGTTATTTGAAATGACAGAAATAGTATAAAGTTATTACGTGCAGATCTTGTTTCAATAATGGTTGTTCAGTTTGAGAAAATTAATGCTGTCTTAAAAATATGGAACTGTTGTTGAAAATCTGGGAAAGCTTGCGAAACTTTGCTGACATCCTGAAAAATGTAATTATGTCGGTTTTCATGAGTTGCAGGTTATGGAATGCAGCGTAATCCGTATGGTGACAATGGTGACGCATGGAAAGATACATTCGATGGTCAAGACGCCTATGGATATGAGTACGTTTAGTGTCATGGACAAAAGGGTTGGGTTGTGCTGCTAAGATAATGTTGGTGCCAGTTGGCGCCGCACGGTGCCGTTTACCAAATTCTAATTTAGTTTTATTGATTAGGCGTTGCATACCGAAATCACGGCAATAATATATCTTTTGTTAACCAATTTTTTTGCCATGATGACTTATAAAAATCCGGACTGACTAAGAAACATTTATGATTTTTGCCAAATATATTTAAATTGTTGCATTTATCAAAACTTAATACATTACCGTCATTACGCGTAGTTTCTTTCAGAAAATGTTTTAGCAACATAGTAATTTTAATATAAAAATGTAGGTAGAATTACAAGTAATTGCTTGAAAATTATGTACATAAACGTGTGTGATTTCAGTATATATATATGTATGTATGTATATATGTATCTATGTATTATTATTATTAGCATTAGTATTATTTTTTCAGTGCTGGATATGGCACCGCAGTGAGCTATAATGGCCATGGTGGCGGTGGCGGCCCGAGAACTGCAGCGTTGCTCAATGGTGGTGGTCATTATGCAACTGATTCACGTCGATATTTCGATGAGCAACAGCAACAGCCTGGTATGCAACCACTTCCTGCTCAGTATCATTCACAACAGTCGTACAACAACATCGATAACCATCCAATTCACGCGAGTAACGGATATTTATACGGTCAACAGCCGGCAGTGCCGCATACCCCAGGCAGTTATTCAGCAGGCTCGTTTGATCCGTTAAATTCGAGTGCACCTCAGTTTAGTAGCGATCCGTTTTTGGGTGGCGCCGGCGCTGTAGTGGATATGAACCCGGCAGGTATTCCGCCGGATGCGGCGTCAGTTCAAAGTGGCTATTCGACACCATCAGCGACTTCTCAACGTCGGGTAATTCGTGAGATTATTGTCTGAAACACCCCGTCACCCCACTCACGGTTGGTTATCCCACCGGCCATAGGTCCATGTTTCATGCTTTTTTATTCCTCCTGTCCACCCGCTTGCTTTGGCTCAGTATTGGCTGCTCATGTACATGGAAACTTTGAAAGCTAAAGCTAGTAATATGCTATCGTGAGGTTTTGTTGGCTGCCACATGTTACCTTGCTGTTTTCATCGGGATTCTGGTATTCCTTCAGATTTGGGTTTTGTTTCAGATTTGGACCAAACATAATTCAGGTTTGTATTCATTCTGTAATGTCGTTGTGACCGGGATTAAGATAAAAGTGGCATGTTGAGAGAAGTATTTAATTAATGACTATTATCGATGTTTGGTATGCTGCACTGGTCAGGTTGTACAGTACTGCAATATTTCATTGTATGTATTACAATAGCAGGGAGTTTGGTTTACGGTTGATTTTGTTGCAATACAGACATGTCATGTAAATGGCGTTATGGTTCAAAAGCTTGAAGCCAATAAATGGCGAGATTGGCGGATCGATAATCGATACGTTGTTGAGATCAAGCTCCATCCCAGCCACATCAACATTTTTGTTAAAGGCTCTATATTGTGTTGTATTGGCTTAAAATTAATACCGAACGACGTCAGCCGCATACTGGAACTTGGCATATTAAACCCGATAATTGAGTGAATCATAGCGACTCTCGTTTTTGAGATGCGCACAGTGGCATTACAAGAATATCGGAACAGTTGGTTGTATCCCAATCATGCAATATGATATGGCATTGTAGCAAACCAATAACTTCAATACAATATTGTTTTATCGTCGTGGGTTGTTTGTGACATATGAAAAAATGGTTATGGATCATTCAAGTCAAGTGTGTATTCTTCCGTTCATATGGTGCTATAATTTGATGCGATTCGCTGCACTTTGCATGTACGACACTGCAGTTAGCATTGTATTGCACATGGGTAATATGTTAATGTTACATTATTGCTTCGATTGATTTGCACTATTTTGGTACTTGGTGGCACTAATGGTTGTGAGATAATAATAATAATAATAATAATACTAATAATAATATAATAATAATAATACGTGTTTTTGGGGAAGGGTTTTTTTGTCATTTTTATCTTGAATGAAAAATAATTCGGTTGAGCATTTAGCAAGTTTTGACGTAAAAAACACTAATTTTAGGTAGGGTGGCTAGTTGTGGGTATAGGGGGTAAAACGTCTGACGACGTGATTTATGTGAAGTTTGAGGTGAACAGATTGGTGAGCAGTTTGTTGTGGAAAATATTATGCTGTTAATGCATAATCTAAATTTGAATACAAAAGGTGTGTCAGCCGTAATAATTATTTTAATGTATAGTTTTGGTTGGTTGCAGTATAATTATGAGACTGAGTGGCACTAATGGGTTGACGCAATATTATTGTTGTGGGACGCAGTGGTGGTGCTGGCGAAAACGTTGACGTGGAATACCAAATGGCTATGGAGTGTTGAAGGAAACAGTGTTGTAAATGTAAGATCAACAAGCAAACCATGATGTTGCGGTGTGTGCTGAACTTTAAGGTAAGCTAAGCAGTGTTATAGGTTGGCAACTTTGAATGGTTAGAATGACGAGTGTAATACTCAGGGACGGTTTGTCGTTGGATCTGGTAGTGTCGTACAACTGGCTATGCATATTAGTATTGAAAATCAAAAACGTACACGACTACAACACGAACAGTTTGGTAGACTGTCAATGTTAATATGTTTATGTACATATTTTTTTATACTTTTTATAATGCTTGTGGCATAATTTCACCGTTTATCTCAGAATGCGTTTTTTTCGTTGTTGTTTTTTGTCTTTGGAATTCGAGTGAAACGGAATGGTGTTTGGTGAATTTAAACTATTTCAACTGGTTCACGTCGCGTCCAGGTGCAGTAATATTCACATTGGTGGTCGCGTTTGTTAATGAAAGATGGGCGCTGAGACTATTGTGGATATTTTTTAGAAAAACTGTCTTCGAATGCATATGCTAATAATAGTAGAACGTTTAGGTCGCTAATACAGTCAGCAATACAAGCAATTTTTATTGAAACTGTGAACAAGACAGACAAACATACTGCAACAAAAAGTCAAAAGTTATACACTTTAGTTTTTTATACGTATAATTGCTAAAACTTAAATTCCGATTCCGATTCTGGTTCCGACAAAATTTACTTCCGATTGGAACCCTGGAATTTACACTGATTGTAGAACTTATATAAGGCTGTGTTTTGTTTTGCAGTCGCAGTGAAATGGAAATGCATGGCTATGTGGTTGATATGTAGAAGTGGTTGTTTGTTGTCAAGGTCGCTAACCAAAATACGGTGTCTTCCAGTGCATAAACAGCGCTGTAGTAGGTTTAGGGGGTAGCAGACCAATTAACTTCGCTGAGATAGTATTTCGGTTAATACACGGGATGAATAAACTTGCATTTGCATTCGCTCGAAGTGAAACGTTAATGCCGTTTGGATTTTCGTGTACATTGTGTAGTTTTTTTAAAAAAATTCATTATATCTAATGCTATAGTTTGATTTAGCTTTGTATATCAGGTATCAATCGAATCTGCACCAATTCGTCAACCGGCATCTTGTTGCCCAACGCTGGCCTACATTTAACTCTAAAGCCGAAGCGTAATGCTAAGTTTAATGGTGCTAAGCCTAAGCCGAAGCTAATAGTGAGTGTCAACAAATTCTCTAGTAGACGATATTTCAGATTACAAGTTGTCGGGTGACGAATTGTCGTGATTCCGTACCAACCATGTTTTTCATTCGTGAAGACAGAAAACAATAAGTTTGATGTTAATGTGTGTGTCTCCGGTATGAAAATGTATTCTTTTTTATGCATTTTTATAATCACATCTCTGCAGCTGAAATGGTTTATATATTTCAGTACGTTGCTACGACTAAAGCGCATTATGCTGAAATTTCAACACCGTGTATTCAGTTATTATATGTGACAGTAGTATGACTATAATTAATTATATATATATTAGAGCTGTCCGGGGGGGCGGGTCCCGGAGCCGGAGCCAGAAAGTGGCGGGACTGGGGCCGAAATAGTAAACAATTTATGAAAATTGTTTTACTCTTTCACTCGTATCCCACTGTTGTCTATAAAAATTAATTCAAACCATGATTTTAATATCAACTCTATGATTTCGAAAACAGCGTCGTATGTCACGCTGACACTTGAAGCGATTAATCTCGCTTTCTAGTTTTCGAGCGTTTTTGACGACATGGGTTTTTATTATAGCAAGCAATAATCTTAGTCCCGGCCCCCAGCAAAAATCCTGGCCCCGGGACAGCCCTAAGTAATATATAACAAATGTTCGTTGTTTACCATTACATATCAGTACATTGCATTAATCACAATGCCGCTAACCATGTTCTGGGTTTAGTTTTGCTATTGCAATATACATACGTACATACCATGAGCAGTTATATGTTTTGTAAAGTTAACACATTCGTTTATTGTGCCTCATATTTCGTTGTGGTTGACGCATCGTAGTACTTGGTTACTTCCCCCCAGCCCTGCAATGAAAACCCGCCGCCCATTAAGAAACGTTTTTGTTGTTTCATTTGCGCGTTTTCATACTAAAATGTGAAAAGAACATCATTCGAAATTACACCGGTTCCATTGATGAATTACTTATACGGTGGGGGTTGCTTGTGGGCATACTACTGTCCCCATGCTTGTTCGGTTATGTAAAACAAGTCATACGTTTTATAAGCTACATGGTAATAAGTAAAGGTGTCGTGGTGCCGGGCCCAAACGGTATTGTGGACCACGCACCAAAAAGGTCAAATCTCCAAAACGTGAAATATATTCAGTTATGGTTTTTCGTACTTAGATTATGGTTTTTCGTAAAGCTTTTGCTTCCACGTGGGTCCGTTGGGGATTTAGATTGAGTTTAAGGTTGGCATAAATATGTTTTTGTTTCATATGAACCAAACCTGAACAGCCATAACTGTAAATTATTTTGAACCCCGTGTCTCGACGCCAGGGCCCGGGCGCCGGTAATAATCATGACCCCACAACAGGTGTAGTTATAAGTGGAAAAGTATTCCTTGTGTTTCAGAATGTGGAGGAAGTAACAAAGTACACGTTTCGTTTGGCTGCTGATTGTTGTGTTTTGACCAAATATAACTATAAATATGCGCGTATCGATTTTTTTTGCTGAATTTGAATTAACGACAAAGCAGATCAAAGAGATCTATAGATCGAATTACCCCCATCGAATCACACCACAAATCTAAGTTCTTCCATTAGAATTTAATGTAAACAGTATATATCTATCTTGTCAATTCAACCTAGATTCCTTATCGAGAAGTTCTGAACCCCGCCACTGATGAACTTGTATTTGTAACAATCAAACATTTTGTCTCAAGTGTAACTTGAGTTTATTTTGCAATTAAAATGAAGAATTTTTTAATTATTTTAATTATTGTCAGCAGTGAATTTCGACGTTCATTTAAAAGTTGAAAGCACATACACTTTGTAATACGTATTTCAAGATGTGAAGACTGGTGTTACTGGTCGAAATTGAATTTATTGCCTGACTGTGTATAGTCTCAGTGGTTAAAGCTGCTGACCAATGGTCCGTACAGCGTGGGTTCGAGCCCCACCGCCGGATCCTCAACAAAATTTTCGCAAAGGTCTCTATATATGGTACTGGTTAACTTAGGATTATTGTATCTTTTACGGCCTATGTTTATGTGGACCAGTTTGTATGATTTGGCTGTTATATACATTTATATTTTGTTCAAAGTGTTTTGTAATTACAAATTAATAATTACAAGAAGCACGGATGTGCCTTTATTTGTTATTCTTTTGATAGGATCAGATGGTATTGTTGCTTTGATATGTAATTTTATCGTTCCGTACGGATGGGGATTGTATTGTCGAGCATATATTTTTTGCATTAGAGTGTACAGTGTTAGCGTAGTTGTCGCAAGCAGTGCGGATTATATCGCAATGGCATTAGCGCATATAACTGTTCTGTCAAAGTTTAATGTAAAAATTATTATACTCGCCAATACGAAGGCGTGTTGGGAAACCCTTAAATTGTACTATGTTATCTCTTTTAGTGTAGAATGGACTCGTGTATAGAAAAGGGCCGGAACAGTAGCATAAGCCTAAGCCTAAACCTAGGCGTAAGGATGAGCCTACTCGTAACCTTAAACCAAGCAAAAAAATAGTCTAAAGATTAAGCTGACTCTATTATACAGCCCCGTGGAAAAAGGTTGCGGCGCTGTTTTATACATGGGCAGTAGATTGTATAGTTTAGTTGCACGCCTATGTCAGAAAATACAATAAAACGTACATATCTTGCGTATTTTTACCATTGTCTGACTTAATATATGCGGTTTTTCAACGTGTTTTTATTCTGCGGTTTGGTCCACGGAAGATTAAGTATGCGTGTGACTCGGAAGCTGAGGATAGAAACGTAATGCGATGCTGTTGGATGTAACCGCAAACTTGTGTTGATGGAGTGTGTATTCAAAAATTATTTTAATTTGACACTTTATGGTCTTTCTGCGTGGTTTATACTGTTTTCTTTGATTTCTGTTTCCGATCAAAGTTTAATTTTGTTCGATCTGTACAAAATATTGTTGTGAGTAAATGATTGTGGTGGTGTTGCTTAAGTACTGTAGCGCATAGTATAGTTGCCACGAACCATTACGCCGGAGTTCGGTTGGAAAATTTCGATAATTTGTATTTAGTCACTGGTCAGGGTACAACCGGAAGTCTGCCTCTGGCTCCGGCAGAAAATCGACCTCTGGCTGTGGTCGAATTTTTGTCGGAAGTTCTGGCAATTTCGGTAGTAAAATTTTGCATAATTTTTCAAAAGTTATCTGTTTAGTGCGTTTCGTTTTGCTTTGTCACAATTTTCAGGAAAATTTCCGAAATTTTGCAGAAAATTAGCGTAAACCAAACAACTTTACTTAACGCATTGCGGATATTGGCTAAAATTAACCAACCGTAATTTTTACTACCTAATTTCGCCTCGCCTTCGGCTTTGGTGTTTTTCACTTCATGTAGCATCCTGATAGATACCGGATATTCGGACATGAAACATCCGGATGGATTTGCCTCCGAAATGAAAAGATATATTCAAGTCTTAAAAAATTAAAAATTTCACTGGGTAAAAATCTAGGCCTTTGAATTTTCCACTTTTCCCGTTTTCCAACCAAAACCTATGCTTCAGATTTTCCCTACCAACCTAGGGTAAAAATATAGGCATTAGAATTTTCCCGTTTTCCAACCAAAACCTATGCTTCAGATTTTCCCTACAAACCGAAGATACAAATCTAGGCATTAGATTTTTCCACTTTTCCCGTTTTTCAACCAAAACATATGCTTCAGATTGTCCCTACCAACCCAGGGTTAAATCTATGGATTTAAATTTTCCACTTTTCCCGTTTTCCAAACAAAACCTATGCCCTACGCTTGAATTTTCCACTTTTCCCGTTTTCCAACCGAAACCTTTGCTTGAGATATTTCTTTCTAACCAAGAAAATATCTACGCATTTCAATTTTCCACATTTCCCGTTTTCCAACCAAAACCTATGCTTCAGAATTTCCTTACCAACCCAAGGTAAAAATCTAGGCATTAGAATTTTCCACTTTTCCCGTTTAACAACCAAAACCTATGCTTCTGATTTTCCTTACCAACCCACAGTGTAAAAAATAGGGAGTCAAATTGATTCTATCGGAAACAGGCTTTTTCTGACAACACAACCTGTGTCAAATTTGACTCCGCCAGAATCAAATTCGATTCACTGAATCGCTCAGTGAGTCCAATTTGACTCTGGCGGAATCAAATTTGAGTCAGTTTGTGTAGTCAGGAAAAGCTTATTTCCGAGTGAGTCAATTTGACTCCCCATGTTTTACAGTGCATGGTATATCTATAGGCATTAAAATGTTCTTCGCCCTCCGCCAGATGACAATAAGATTATGGGTCGGGGAACTTCCCTTTTATAAAGCAATCAGTTAAAACAAGCGAAAGTTTTGAAACGCAAATTTTCACCAAATTAATTTTTGAGGGGAAAAATTGTCATATGGGGATCTTATAATTTTTTACAAAAACTTTCTGAGGGGAAAGTTGTACGGCAGGACCTTATCATTTTAAATCACAAAAAAATTCCTGACGGGGAAAAATTGTATGGTAGGACCTATAACCATGTAGGTGACGCAAAAGTCTCTGAGGAGAAAATTGCATGGTAGGAGCCTTAGGCTTAAATAATAGACGGCTAAGCTTTGCTTATTAGACGTGTGTTTTTATTACGCTGAGGACTCATAACCGTTCTCACATGAATATTTTCTATTTTCCATGAGACCTACTTTTATGCTAGGATTCGAACTCCAGTGACTGGAGTGGGAGGTGTATACCATCACCAGTCAGCTATAGGAGCTTGACACTCGAGCCCGAGGGGGCTCTCACGTCTTGTGGTGATTTAGTACTATGTATATGTGTTGCAATTGTTAAACACGGTGCAATATATATTATTTAACGTATATACACTGCGCTGAGTTGCCTATAGGCAACTCAATGTTAGAAGGGGTTATAGATAGTAAACTGAAAATTTTTCGCTTAAAGATAGTAAACTGAAAATTTTTCGCTTAACCGTTTCTCACATGAATATTTTCTATTTCCCATGAGACCTACTTTTATGCTAGGATTCGAACTCCAGTGACTGGAGTGGGAGGCGTATACCATCACCACTCAGCTATAGGAGCTTGACGCTCGAGCCCGAGGGGGCTCTCACGTATTGTGGTGATTTAGTACTATGTATACGTGTTGCAATTGTTAAACACGGTGCGATATATATCATTTAACGTATATACTCTGCGCCGAGTTGCCTATAGGCAACTCAATGTGAAAAGGGGTTAAACTTAGGAATAAGTTTTGGTTGCTACATTTTTAAAAGTATTATAAAGTCCAAATTTTTAGGACCCGATCTGGTCTTAAAAGAAACGAAAATTGTGGTTCGGACCCTAAAAACACAAAAATGATATAATTTCGGATATCCGGCTGTACGAATAAATATCTGGCAAGAATTGCCGGATATCCGGATATGAAAGTAGAACTAAAAGGTATACTTAAACGTTCTAAATTCGAATGGCGACAGGGGTACCCTTTAAAGAGGCGAATTGATATTGCTGATATTCGTATCTATCTAGAAGGATGACTTCAATATCCGTTTTCTATTTGAGTTTTTATTGTCATCAGTATCCATCTCCGTTATTCCAACTATCACATCAGGATTCGAGGTGTAAAAGGATAGTATAGAAAACTTAAACGGAAATGATGTCTGGCTAAAACACGATCGAAAACCAATGTCAAAAATGGCATTGAAAGAAGAACTTTGTTCGGAAATCACGCTTAGGTTTAGGTTTAGGCTTAGGCATAGGTTTAGGACTTCTGCTTATACTACTGTTCCGGTCCATTTCTACTTATGGGTCCATTTAAATCAAATTGGAACCTATGTCATGGTTCTACAGCTCAGGTCATGCGAATGGCAATAAAGCGACATAGCTAGAACAAATCTGGTGTTAGTAATCTTTTGAAAGAATCACTATGGTGAATTTGGTTTGTTTTGTTTGATTCGTTTGGGCTGTGCGCCTCAGTTTTAATGATAAACTATGTAAATTCTTCCATGTAGGCAAAACTACTGTTCGGACTGCATCGGTCTCGGTCTCGGCATGTCTCGGGAGTTGG